>MU713569.1:24798-63728 GCA_026770625.1 Nicotiana glauca | reverse complement strand
TCTTATTCTTATGTTATCAATGTTGTTGGTACTTCCTGATTCTTATAAGGTTCATAGTGAAGAGTTAGTCCTAATAACGTGTACAAAGGATACCTTACGTCACTCCTAAAGGTTTATAACGCCATTCCATGAGTCGAGCATGCATTATACATATATGTATCTATTTTACTCTACCGAGCGCTATAGACGGCCGGGTATGGCACCTACTGTGAAACCACTGATTAGTTGGGTTTTACCGAGCTCCACGTAGCCGGGTACGATATACCGAGCCTTATGATGGCCGAGTACATTTTTACCAAGCCTATTACGGCCGGGTACGATATGATGATGATGATGCCCACAGAGGCGTATGTTTTAAAAAGCTTATATATTTATACATATGTATCATGCATTTCATGTCAGTAGCCCTCAGAGGTACTCAGATGTTACAGGTTGTATATTCTCTATCCATGCTTACATTACTGTTCGTGTTTATGGTTCCCTGCCTTACATACTCAGTACTTTATTCGTACTGACGTCCTTTTATTTGTGGACGTTGCATGTCATGCTGCAGATCCTGATAGAAAGGCAGGTGTAGCTCCCCCACCAAAGTAGTTCAGCGGTGATTGGCAAGATCCCTTCTCCGGACTTGCCTTGGTATTGGTATGCATTTTTGTTATAGACATTGTAGGTATGTCGGGGCCCTGTTCTGGCTATGTTGCAGCACTTATGTTCCTTTACAGGCTCATAGACATGTGTCGACTCATGTATAGTTTGGTATGCCTTCTCGGCTAATTTTTGTTGTATAGCCTTTCATGATAGCGTGGTAGCTCGTACCATATATATATAGTTTTTTGATTGTCTGGTAATCCCATATTATGTAGGTTCATGCCATCACATTTTATTGTTGGTTGTCCATGATCCATGTATACTATTTATATTGATCACCTCAGCGCTAAAAGATAATAAAGAAAGTTAGATAAAATGTACGTTGGTGCTCGGCAAGTATGGTCGGGTGCTAGTCATGGCCCTCCGGTTTGGGTCGTGACATTTGGGTTGAGCACCCTTTTTACTGTTAGCCCGAGTGGCTTGAGAGGTTTCTGACTGAGTAAGGCCGAGGGCCTGTGTTGTGAGGATATCATGGAATCAGGCTACACGCCACAGCATATTGTACTATTTTGTGATATATGAGAGGCAGAAGGCCTGATTTATTATGCCACAAGATGGCTTGTGATAGCGCTTGGGCTGTAGGAGCCCCTTCGGAGTCTATACACACCTAGTGAGCGTAGGTACCCTGAGTGAGTGCTATGATGTTACCCGAGGGGCTATTCTTGACTTATGTTGTTCCCTAGGAGCTGATTATGAGTGATTGCAAGGTTTCTCGAGGGGCTGGTTCTGATTGATATTATGCCTGAGGGGCGGTTTATGATATATGTCTTTCCCGAGGGGCTATTTATGATTTTTATCATTCTTACTCTAAACTTCATTGACTCTCTGTTGAAATTGCTAGAAAGACATTTTTCAAAAGATTTTTACTAAAATTGGATTTTAACGAGATAATTGATTTATATACTGTTTTAGAAACATACTGTACTTACTGTGGTGTTATGACGTGGATTTATGTATTTATTACTGCTTAGCCTGCTTTTACTTTTATTATTTACTAAGTTTGCGTACTTACATTACTCCATCCACCTTGTGTGCAGATCCAGGGGTTTTGGGACGTGATAGCAACCTTTGATCCATCATCCATCGTTGACATTCGGAGTCGGCAAGGTAGCTGCATGGCAATCACAACCTTGCACTTCTCCCTCTTATCTTCTATAGACTATTTTAGTATTTTCTAGACTTTGATAGTCTTAGTTTTATTCAGATAGTCCTTATTTGATTCTTGTGACTTGTGACACCCTGATGTCGGGCTTGTACTATTTTCCGCACTTTTTATTTAGACTCGTGTTATGTAGTTTTATTAATTAATAGCTTAAAATGTCTTTTTATGAAATATTAGTTTGATTAGAGATTGTTTCACCAAGCCTAGTTTCATGATAGGCGCCATTACGACTGGGTCGGTTTTAGGGTCGTGACAAGTTGGTATCAGAGCCCAGGTTACATAGGTCTCACGAGTCATGAGCGGGTTTAGTAGAGTCTTGTGGATCGGTATGGAGACGTTTGTACTTATCTTCGAGAGGCTGCAGAACCTTTTGGAAAAACTTCACATTCTTGAATTCTTGTCATGCGAATCTGTTGATTTTGGTAACTAAACTTTTGTTATTCTATTCTCTTATAGATAGTGAGGACACGTGCTATCGGTCAGAACAGCTGACCACCAGCACCACCAGTTGGGGCCACTAGAGGCCTAGGATGCGGTCGAGGTCGTGGTAGGGGCAGGGGTGTAGCCCGCGCAGTAGCTAGCACGGAATCTGCAAATCCACCAGCCACCCCAGTTCATGATCATGTCCTAGTTGCGGACGCTCCAGTAGTACTAGCTCAGGCACCGGCTATACCGATTGTTATCCCAGGCCTACATGAGGCCCTATCCAAGATTCTATCAGTATGCACTAGCCTGGCTCAGGAGGTCTCAACTACTACGGTCGCAACTACTTCTCAAGCAGGGGGAGGCACTAAGACTCCCGCCGCTCGCACACCTAGCAGGTCTTGTAGAGACTTCAGACATCGGGGGCACCTACAGCCCAGCCGGTTGTAGCTACTCAGGACTATATAGCTCCAGTTATGCCAAAAGAAGGGCACCACAGATTGGATAGGTTTGGTAGACTCCAGCCTCCGTCATTTAGTGGTGCCGAGGGTGTGGATGCATTGGGTTTCTTGGATAAGTGTCAGAGGATGCTTCGGACCACAGGTATTCTGGAGACCAGTGGGGTCTCATTCACTACTTTCTAGTTCTCTGGGGCCGCACTTATTTGGTGGGAGGCTTACGAGAGGCGTAGGCTGATTGACGCAGCGCTGCTTTCTTGGTACCAGTTCTTCGTTCTCTTTCTGGAGAAGTTTGTACCCGAGTCTCGCCAAGAGGAGCTGCGCATGCAGTTCGAGCAGCTTCTTCAGGGTGATAGGTCTGTTACTCAGTATGAGATGCGGTTCTTCGAGTTAGCTCATCATGCGGTCTGGTTGGTTCCTACAGATCGAGAGAGGATCAGGAGGTTTATAGATGGCCTCGGTTATCAGCTTCGGTTGCTTATGACAAGAGAGAGGGTATCTAGTGCTACTTTTGATGAAGTTGTCTATATATCTCGATATATTGAGATGGTTCATGGTCAGGAGAGGGTTGAGAGGGAGGCCAAGAGGCCTAGTGGTCAGGGTGGATTCAGTGGTGCTACTTATGGGGGTCAATTTTAGCACGGTAGAGGCTGTCCATTCAGGCATGCTCAGTCAGCTCACCCAGTTTATCGTGGGGCATCATCGGGTCATGGTTCTCACAGTTCTCATCAGGGCGATTCATCACTCAACGCTTTTCCAGCCTAGAGTTCATCTCGTGCTCCATCAGTTCAGGGCTCTTCCATGTCAGGTTCTTCTTCTAGTCATCCCGGTGCTAGGGGTTCCCTTTAGTCCCCGTCTCCAGCACCAGGGGGTTATTATGAGTGTGGAGAGTTGGGGAATATATGGAGGTAGTGTCCTTGTCGTCATGGTGGTCCACCTCAGTAGAGGAGTCAGACATCGACTTCAGCATTACTTTACCACCTACTCAGTCAACTATGGGTGGAGGACAATTGCTAGGGGTCGCCCTAGAGAGGGAGGTTGATCAAGTAGTGGTCCGGCCCATTTCTTTGCATTCAGCCAGACCAGATGCTATTTCTTCAGATTTTGTGATTACAGGTATTGTCTCAGTATGCCATTGAGATGCGTCTGTATTATTTAATCCTGGTTCCACTTTTTCATATGTGTCATCATATTTTGCTCGTTATTTGGATTCTTCCCGTGAGTCTCTTGCTTCATCTGTTTATGTATCTACTCTAGTGGGTGATACTATTATTGTGGACCACGTATATTAGTCATGTGTGGTGACTATTGGGGGCTTGGAGACCCGAGTGGACCTTCTGTTGCTTTGTATGGTAGATTTTGATGTAATATTGGGCATGGATTGTTTATCTCCATGTCATGCTATTTTAGAATATTATACTAAGATAGTGATGTTGGCTATGCCGGATGTGCCACGGATTCAGTGGCGTGGTTCGACCAATTTTTTTTCGAGTAGGGTAATTTCATTTTTGAAGGCCCGGCAAATGGTTGGGAAGGGTTGTCTTTCCTATTTGGCCTTCGTTAGGGACGTCTGTGCAGAGGTTCTTTCCATTGATTCAATCCCAATAGTGAGAGATTTTCCAGATATTTTTCCTGCAGACCTGTCGAGCATGCCACCGGAAAGGGATTTGACTTTGGTATTGATTTGGTGTCGGGCACTCAGCCCATTTCTATTCCACAGTATTATATGGAACCAATGCAGTTGAAGGAGCAGCTTCAGGAACTCCTTGATAAGGGGTTTATTCGGTCTAGTGTGTCGCCTATTCTATTTGTGATGAAGAAGGATGACACGCTGAGGATGTGCATTGATTACACGCAGTTGAAAAAGTCACAATCAAGAACAAGTATCCTTTTTCCTCGTATCGATGATTTCTTTACTAGCTTCAAGGAGCGAGGGTATTCTCCAAGATTGATCTCAGGTCGGTGTATCACCAGTAGAAGATCAGGGACTAAGATATTCTTAAGACAACTTTCAGGACTCGATATGGTCATTATGATTTGCTTGTGATGTCTTTTGGTCTGACCAATGCCCCAGCAGTGTTCATGCATTAGATAAATAGCATATTTTGGCCCTATATCGACTCATTTGTTATTGCATTCATTGATGATATTCTGGTGTACTCGCGTACTCAGAAGGAGCACGCTGAGTATTTGAGAGTTGTATTGTAGCGGTTGAGGGAGAAGAAACTTTATGCAAAGTTCTCCAAGTGTGAGTTTTGGCTTAGTTCAGCGGCTTTCTTGGGGCACGTGGTGTCCAGTTTGGGTATTCAAGTTGATCCGAAGAAGATAGAGGTAGTTCAGAGTTGGCCCAGACCGTCCTCAACCATAGAGATTCGGAGCTTTCTTGGGTTGGCGAGTTATCACCTTCGGCTCGTTCAAGGATTTTCATCTATAGAATCACCCTTAATGAAATCGACTCAAAAGGCTGCTGCTTTCAGGTGGTCAGATGATTGTGAGGCAAGCTTTCAAAAGCTCAAGACTGCCTTGATCACAACTCTAGTGTTAGTTTTTCCATCATCTTCAGGTTCTTATACGGTATATGTGATGCTTCTGAAGTTGGTATTGGGTGTGTGTTGATGTAGGAGGGTAGAGTGATTACTTATGCTTCTCTTCAGTTGAAGCACTATGAGAAGAACTACCATGTTCATGATCTAGAGTTGGCTGCCACTGTTCACGCATTGAAGATTTGGAGGCATTATCTCTATGGTGTGTCTTCTGAGGTATTTACTGATCATTGTAGCCTCCAGTACTTTTTCAACCAGAAGGATCTCAATTTAAGGCAGCAGAGATGGTTGGAGTTGCTAAAGGACTATGATATTACTATCTTGCACCATCCGTGGAAGGCTAATGTAGTGGCCGATGTCTTGAGTAGGAAGGCGGTGAGCATGGGTAGTTTGGCACATATTTCTGTTGGGGAGAGACCTCTTGTAGTTGATGTTCAGGCCTTGGACAATCGGTTTGTGAGGTCAGATATTTCAGAGCCAGTCGGAACTTAGTTTGTGTGGTTTCTCAGTCTTCCTTGTTTGATCACATCAGAGAGCGCCAGTATGATAATCCTCATTTGCTTGTCCTCAAGGACTGAGTTCAGCACGAGGATGCCAGAGATGTGACTATTGGTAATGATGGGGTATTTAGGATGTAGGGCCGGATATGTGTGCCCAATGTATATGGGCTTCGGGAGTTGATTCTATAGGAGGCCCACAGCTCGCGATATTCCATCCATTCGGGTGCGGTGAAGATGTATCAGGATTTGAGACAACACTATTGGTGGAGAAGAATGAAGAACGATATAGTGGGGTATGTGGCTCGATGCCTCAATTATCAGCTAACTAAGTCCGCGCACTTCATTCCAGTGTGTACTACCTATTATTCAAAGTGGTTAGCTGAGATTTATATCCGAGCGATTGTTTACCTGTATGGTGTCCCATTTTCCATCATTTCAGATAGAGGTACCCAGTTCACTTTATAGTTTTGAAGAGCCGTGCAGCGAGAGTTGGGTACTCAGGTTGAGTTGATCACAGCTTTTCACCCTCAGACGGACGGATAGTCCGAGGACACTATTCAGATATTGGAGGACATGTTGCGTGCTTGTGTCATTGATTTTTGGGGTTCATGGGACCAGTTTCTACCACTCGCAAAGTTTGCGTATAATAATAGTTATCAGTCGAGCATTCAGATAGCTCCATATGAGGCTTTATATGGGAGACGAAGTAGATCCCTAGTAGGTTGGTTTCAACCGGGTGAAGCTTGACTTATGGGTACAGACTTTGTGAAGGATGCTTTGGACAAGGTGAAAGTGATTCAGGAGCAGCTTCGTACAGTGCAGTCGAGTCAAAAGTTATGCTGATAGGAAGATTCGTGATGTGTCTTACATAGTTGGGGAGAAGGTACTACTGAAGGTTTCACCCATGAAAGGTCTCATGAGATTTGTGAAGAAGGTAAATTGAGTCTTCGGTTCATTGGGCTTTTTGAGGTGCTTCAGAGGATTGGGGAGGTGTCTTATGTGCTGGCTTTGCCACCTAGCTTGCCGATTGTGCATCCGGTATTTCATGTTTCTATACTTCGGAAGTATATTGGTGATCTGTCTCATGTTTTGAATTTCAGCACGGTTCAGTTAGACGGTGATTCGACTTATGATGTGGAGCCAATTGCTATTTTAGAGCAGTAGGTCTGAAAGTTGAGGTCAAAGGATATAGCTTCAGTAAAAATAAAGTGGAGAGGTCACCCCATGGAGAAGGCTACTTGGGAGACCGAGCGGGAGATGCGGAGCAGATATCCACACTTGTTTGAGGCTTCAGGTATGTTTCTTGACTCGTTCGAGTATGAATGTTTGTTTAAGAGGGGGAGGATGTAACGACCCGACCGGTCGTTTATTGAGTTATAGCCTTGTTCCCCCCATTTATGCTTCCCTTATGTGTTGTTCAGCTACATCACATCATATCATGTTGGTTATTCTGTGTTCGGGGTCTTGGAGTGGAATGAGACACTTAATCTCTTATTTGGAACCTTAAGTTGAAAAAGTCAACCGGATGTTGACTTATGTGTAGAAGACCTTGGATATGAATTTTGACGGTTCGGATATCTTGGGTAGGTGATTTTTGACTTAGGAGCATGTTCGGAATGTAAATTGGAGGTCCGTCATAGATTTAGGCTTGAATTGGCGAAATTAAAAATTTGACATTTTCCAGTTAGCAGTGAAAATCTTGATATCGGGGTCAGAATGGAATCTCAAAATTGGAGTAGGTCCGTTGTGTCATTTGTGACATGTGTGCAAAATTTCAGGTTATTCAGAAGAGGTTTGATATGTTTTGGCATCGTTTGCAGAATTCGGAAGTTTGAAAATCTTTAGGCTTGAATCCGAGAGTGATTTGGTGTTTTGATGTCGTTTTAAGTGTTCCGAAGGTTGGAATAAGTTTGAATGGTGATATGTGATATGTTGGCATGTTTGGTTGAGGTCCCAAAGGCCTCGACAGATTTGGGTGGCTGACAGAAAGTTTGTGTCACGATCCAAACCAATAGGCCACGACGGGCACCCGGTATCTTACTCAATCGAGTACCAACATATCTTACTCAATCGAGTACCAACATATACATATGAAGCAACTCCGGAGCAAATGGAGTGCATCAACACATTCCACTATGCTGAGAGCCTACTTAGAGGACTCTCGACCTATCTATTGGGACCTGCGGGCATGAAACGCAGCGTCCTCAGGCAAAAGGAACGTCAGTACAAATAATATACCGAGTATGTAAGGAATGAAAATCAGTAACTAGTAGACATGAGAGAAGCATGGAGTAAAATACTCAACATGTATATCTGAATAACTCTGTTAATCATTTAATATTATAATATCGTGCATATGCGTATAAATGTAATACTATGTATGGGTATATGCGTTCATAACATCATCAACCCTCTGAGGGAATCCCATCATATCATTTCGGCCACTGTGGGCAAATTATCAACGTATATCAGCTGATCAGGTGGTGATGCGTACATAACGCGGTAATATTTTCCCATATCCCATATACATATACATACATATATACACGTATATAACGCCGTCTGATCATGGGGTCAGTGTAAATAAATACAATGCATAAAAGGCATAAGAAATATGGTAATAAGATTTTCTTGGAATGCCATAAAAATTAATATACCTTTCGGATAAACTTTATCAAATACGTATTTTTCTGAGACCCATGAACAGAAGATACAATAGATATTTTATATGGGGAATCAAGAATATAGACACCCCTAGTATTTCTATGAATAGAGTCATTTATGAAAGTTGTGTATTTTGCTCATTTTATTTATATTATTTGGATCATGCCGAAAACAAAGAAGAGATAACCTTAACATATCCGGAGTAAGGAAAACTCCGTATAATATTCTTGAAAAAGATTGCACCGTACAATTTTAGACCCGTAAAATTTTAGGTTGCTATGATTCTTAAAAGTTCTCGTTGGAACCTTGTAGGAGAATTGGATTTGCAGGAATTTTCGTTGAAGAATTTCATGATCTGCTTTTGTAGAACTTCTTCAACTGATCATTCATTCCTAAGTTCTAACTGTAGGAAAATGACTAAGTTTTGATTGACTTTGTTTTCAAGATAAGAAAGGACGCTTTCTTAAAGCTTTAAAATAGCTAACGTTTTTTTTTATTTGCAGAAAGCTAAATGTCTTTAGATGGTAAAGGTTCCTAATATTCTAATGGTAGGAATGGTATAATAATTATAAGAGATGAAGTGTCTCTTTCTTTGCTACTTAATTGCCACCTTTCAAAATGACTAAGGAGTCATTTTCCTTATTGGCCACGTTTTCGGAGGGGTGGGGTAGAAATTATTAATCTTTATTCATTTATTAGGTAAGTAGGTAATGTTCTGTTGCCCGATAATTAATTAATTATCCACATAATTAAGCATTATTTCAACTTACTTAAAATACTATTCACTTTTAACATACATTGTACACCTTACTATCATGTTCATATAGTTCCATGTATGGCACTAGTCAATAATTATCGGGTATTAATACTTGGCCCGTATTTTATCCCAAAATGCCAAACTTAGACGAAAAATTTATTTTCTTTGACTTGCTTCCCCTCTCACCTTCACGAATTTAACCATTATTTGCTTGAAATAGCATAATCCTTATAATCTCCAAATAATCTTTTTTCTTGGACTAATGTCAATTACCTTACGACAAATTCAAGGTACAATACTACAGGGTCCAACATCGTCGTAATTTAATACTGCGAAGCGTAACATCATCGTAATATAATACTGCGAGACGTAATAAAGACGTAATATTACGGGGCATAACAGTTTGGCATTAAGTTGATGTTGCAGATTTTGCTGCTTCTATTATTCCGCACCTGTGGATTGGGGACCGCAGGTGAGAGGTCCCAGATGCGATATGGAGATCGCAGGTGCGCGTTCATCAGAAAAAGAACCGCGGATACAGTTATTTGGACACATCTGCAGCACCGTAGGTGCGGTGACTGGGCGCAAATGCGGTCCTGGTCCTTCAAGTGGAAAACACAGGTGCAGTTGGTTGGGCCATAGAAGCGGTTGCGTAAGTACAAGGAATTGTCTGTAGGTGCGGAATCACTGGGGCAGAAAGTATAAATTGATCCCTTCGCGAATTTTTGCCCATTTTCACCATTTTTGAAGTCGGGATTGAAGCTTTTGAGGTATTTTGAAGAGAGATTCTAGGGAAAACACGTTGAGGTAATCTTTTTTAACTTAAAACTCGATTCTATGGTGATTTTCAGTAGATTAAGCATGAAATTTGTGGATTTAAGGGTGAAATTTGGGAAAGTATGACTTGAAACTTGAGAGTTAAAATTGGGAGATTGAGGGGTCAAATGAAGTTAGAGGTTGGTAAGTTTGTTGTGTATGGACTCATGAGAGGATAAGGATTCTAGTTTTGTGATTTTTATCGGATTCCAAGGCGTTGGCCCGGGGGTCGTATTTGGCCAATTTCAGGATTTTTTGTTTAATTTGATAATGTTCGCATGGACTTTGTTCCTTTAGCCTGTATTAATGATGTGATGGTGATTTTGAATAGATTAGGGACGAGTTGAGGCCGAGTCGAGAGGAAAGGGCATTGCGGGTTAGAGTTTTATCCGGTTTGAGGTAAGTAATGATTGTAAATATTGTCCTTAGGGTATGAAACCCCGGAATTCACATTGTTTCACCATTCTGAGGTGACCCACATGCTAGATGACGAGTGTGAAGGTGTGCACCGTTGGGGATTGTGACTTGATCTGTCTCGTAGCAACTATTAAGTTGCATATTTGACTGAAATTACTTGATACTATCGTATGTTAGAAAGTATTTCTATGTTTTAGGCTCGATGTCATATTCGGGCCTCATGCTTAGCTGTTTGGAACCTTATGGGCTTTTTATTACTATTCCTCACTGTTTTGATTTAATATGTGTACTCAGTCATGCTATGCTTTTACTGATTTCATAACTCGATCTTATTTACTTCGGTTGTTATATAAAATGATATTTTGGGATGAGCACCCTTTTTTCTATTAGCCCGAGTAGCTTAAGAGGTTCGTCACTGAGTAAGGCCGAGGGCATGTATTGTGAGGATATCATGGGATCGGGCTGCGCGCCGCAACATATTGTACTATTTTGAGATATATGGGAGGCCAAGGGCCTGATTTATTATGCCACGAGATGGCTTGTGATAGCGCTTGGGCTGTAGGAGCCCCTTCGGAGTCTGTACATCCCCAGTGAGCGCGGGTACCCAGAGTGAGTTATGATATTACCCGAGGGGCTGTTCTTGATTTATAAAGTGTCTGAAGGGCTGATTACGAGTGATTGTGAGGTTGCCCGAGGGGCTATTTATGATTTTTACCTTTCTTACTCTAAACTTCATTGAATCTCTATTGAAATTGTTAGAAAGATATTTTTCGAATTTTTTTTACTGAAATAGGATTTTAACTAGATAATTTGATTTCTATATTGTTTTGGAAACATACTATCCTTACTATGGTGTTATGACGTGGATTTATGTATTTTTTACTGCTCATCCTGCATTTACTTTTATTACTTATTGAGTTCGCATACTCACATTACTCCCTGCACCTTGTGTGCAGATCCAGGGACTTCGGGACGTGATCGCGAGCGCTGATGCATCAACCATCGCAGATATCCGGAGTCGGCGAGGTAGCTGCATGGCAATTGCAGCCTTGCACTTCTCCCTCTTATCTTCCTTATAATATTTTAGTATTTTCCAGACTGTGATAGTCTTAGTTGTATTCAGACAGTACTCCTTATTAGATGCTTGGGACTTGTGACATCTCGATGTCGGGCTTGTGTTATTTTTTGTACTTGTTATTTAGACTCATGTTATGGAATTTTATTAATTAATAGCTTAAAAATGTCTTTTTATGAAATATTGGTTTGATTTGGGATTATTTCAGCTGGCCTAGTTTCATGATAGACGTCATCATGACTAGGTCGGTTTTAGGGTCTTGACATTAATCGACTAATTCCTCTCTTAATCAACGAAATTTCAAAATCGCTTAATGTGGATTAGGTGAACCATCCTTAATATATACACGTTATCAAAAATATGAAATTTTATCAAGTTCTGAAGAAAATTAGAAGGAACGGCTCCGGCTTTTAGCGAAATTGCCCTTATATCTCATTGCACGTTTTCCTCTGTCGCATAAGCTTCTTTCTTTAGCTAAAATTGATCTAATAGGCAACTAGCTCAAATAGTAAATATTAAAAGGAATCACTGATAACTCAATCTAATATGTGACCTAAAGTCAAAATTTACAAGAGCCCCCAAATTGTTTTAGTAAATTTTTTTTATATATATTATTTTATGTCTATTTTTATTACTTTCTACAATGCAAGAGAGTTTATTATATTTGGATAGTCAATATTTTTACTTAACAATATGGTCAGTACGTGTAACTCTCGTGATACATTATTAATCTTAAGTTATTATTGCTTTTAATTTAAAAACTTTTTTCAACAGACGGAACTGTTAGAAAAAAATACTAAAATTATTCTATAAGCAATAAAAATATTTAAAATATTAGAGTATCATCTTTTACTTGTACATTTTTCATCTCACTTATCATCCCAAAATTTGGTAAACCCATCAGTTTCAAGATCATTAAACTTTAAAAGATACTCAAGGTTAAAAGTTTGTTTGGCCAAGCTTCTCCAAGGGCAAAAAAGTTCTCCCCTGCCCCTTGAATAAAACTGCAATCACAAACAATTATAGAGAAAAAATAATTTATTGATAAATATTGCGGGCTACAACTATGTTTATCCCTAAATTCTTCCTTCCGAGTTGTTGTTCGTAGTTTGAGGGCCTTAGCGGCATATTTCTCAAACATAGAATGATATTGTCACGACCCAAAATCATCCGTCGTGATGGCATCTATCGTAGATCTAGGTCAGCCTCAACACAACAACAAGAAGTTTGAAAACATTAACAAAGCATTTAACATTTAAAGAACACTATTTGAAACATAAGAAATCCCAATATACGATACAATCCAACCTAAAAATATGGTGTCACTGAGTACATGAGCGTCTAGATCAGAATATAATCCACTACTTTATTTATAGAAATAAACTAAAAATACGACAAAAGATAAGGAAGGAGAGTCAAAGCCCATGAACGCCATGCAGCTACCTCGATAGTCTCCAAACTCTAGAACCACTATTAGCAATCGCCGCTGCAACCGGTATCACCTGGATATACACACAAAGTGCAGGGAGTAACATGAGTACCAACTCAGTAAGTAACAAGTCCAAACTTTGGACAGAAAGGTAGTGACGAACTCAATCACAACAGATATAACAGAAATAAATGTGTGAAACGTAGGCATACTTGTGAGCACGTGATTTTTGCCCTAAGAAAATTATTCTCAAAATTCCAAATAAAATAATTTTCTTTATTATTTTACAATTTTTTTTTTTGTGAATTTTGTGTTAATTGTTGCATTTTTATTTGTGCACGATAATTCATAGAAAAATACAAAAATATGCATTTGCATTTAGGAATTTAATTTCACATTTAGTATTAATTAGTATTAATTTGTTTTAAAACAAAATAGGGAGAAAATAACAAAATAGTTCACTTTTTGTATTTTAATTTTTTTAATTGTGATTTCATCACGAAATAGTTTTTAATCAATTTTAGAAATTAATTAGCTTAGCTTTGAAATGTATTAGTGCTTTATTTTAATTTTTTTACATTTTAATAAAATCACAAAATAATAAAATACAAAATTAAAACAAAAGAAGAAAGAAGAAAACAAAGGAAAAGCATTTGTTTTAAAAAAGAAAACAAAAGATGGTACGTGGTCTTAACAAAAGACCAATTTGGGAAAATTTTATTCGAATTTTCCTGGCCCAATTCGTTTATATCTGTCTAGTCCAATTTAATTTTTACCCGGTCCAATCCCTTTAAAAAGACGATGCCGTTTTGGCATCAATTGATCATAGCCGACGATTCCCCCTGATCCAACAGATCATGTTCAATCTTGGTAAAATAATATAAGTGTCTGAATAATTTTCAAACCCTAAAAACATTTTCTCTATTCCTCGTACCTTCCCCCCATCCCTGTAATGCCGGCATAACCTCCATCCTTCTCCACCGCCCTAAAAACATTTTAATTAGTAATTTATTTGTGATATAACTCTGTTAGTGATACATGTTTCTATTAGTTCTTAGTTTAATGTTCAATCCCCATGCCCGAAGATAGCCCTGCCTACAATCCCCATGCCCGAAGATAGCCCAATCTCTGGGGTCCCGGCCTCTGAATCCTATACAGCTGAAGAAAATCGGATACTGCGCTTGCGATTGATGGAAATGTGGGATGCTTGGAACAATAGAAAGGAACCCCCAAGCACTATCCCCGGATTCCCAGAATTGTTCCCTAGATCTGGAGGTGTTACCACTGTCCCCATTAGCCGCCCAAATATTCCTCTGGGCCAACCTACTATGACGGCTAACTTCTTTGGAACACCCTCTGAGGTTCACCCCCAAGTGTTCCCATCTGGGATTGCTCCCAACATCTTTACAGCTCCACCATCCTTTGCAACAACCCATCCATCACTACCAAAGTATGCTTTTGACCCCTCGGTCTTCACATTCCAAAATCCCATCTTCCAGGTTGACCCTCGTCATTATCCTCAGTACACCTACTCTCAGCCACCATACGAGCTTGCACGGGGCAGGACCAAACCCCCAAAGCCCCAGAGCAGGATGAGATGGCAAAGAGAATGAGAAGCCTCGAGCAGATCTTTAAAAATATGCAAGGTTTGAGTGGGAAAAAGAGTGTCTCATATACAGACCTATGTATGTTCCCGCATGTACATTTGCCGTCAGGGTTCAAAACACCAAAATTTGAGAAGTATGATGGGCACGGTGACCCCATTGCTCACCTGAAGAGGTATTGCAATCAGTTACGGGGAGCCGGTGGCAAAGAAGAATTGTTGATGGCATATTTTGGGGAAAGCTTAATTGGCATCACTTTAGAGTGGTATATGGATCAGGATGTCTTGCGTTGGCATATTTGGGATGATCTCTCCCGAGACTTTGTTCGACAATTTCAGTATAACATATACATGGTGCCAGACAGGAACTCCCTGGCGAATCTCAAGAAAAAGCCCTCAGAGATTTTCCGCGAATATGCAATTAAGTGGCGCGAACAGGCGTCAAGGGTGAAGCCTCCAATGGATGAAGTGGAAATGGTTACTGTATTTCTTCAGGCCCAGGAAGCGGACTATTTTCAGAATATGATGTCGGCCATGGGCAAACCTTTTGCAGAGGCAATTAAATTCGGTGAAATGGTGGAGAATAGACTGAAAACAGGCAGAATTTTGAGCCAATAAGCTATTAGAGCAACCTCCCAAGCCATCCAAGGCGGGTCTGGAGGAATGGCAAACGGTAGGACGAAAGAGGAAACGTCCATGGCGGCTTCGGGTGCGAGAAGACACCGCGCTCCTAGACCCATGTTTTTAGAAAGAACCCCTCAGCATTATTACTCTCATCAAGAAATGTCCTATGCTCCACAACTATATGCGGTCATGAATGCTCAACCCTTCGCCCGACCGCAGCCACATGCCAACAGAAATCAACCTCCATTCCCAAGAAATCAGCCTCCCCACCAGAACCACTATAATCCTCGACCTCTGTAGAATAACTTTCGTCTCTGGGAACTACCCAAGAGACCAAACTTTACCCCAATTGGTGAATCTTACTCTAGTCTATTCTCGAAACTGGTCCAAATGGGTCTACTGCAGCCGGTTCCTCAGAATAGACAAAACCCGGCATCGCCTGCCTACAGAGTTGGTGTCATGTGTGCATACCATTCAGGGGCAGAGGGCCATCATACAAATGACTGTTGGACTCTGAAACAAGCGGTGGAGAACTTAATAGAGCAAGGGAAAATTGTGTTGAAGGATGAGGATGCCCCAAATGTGACCAATAATCCGCTGCCCGCTCACAACAACGAGCCAGTAATCCGGATGATTTGTGAAGATAGAGAGTTTGATCCAGCCTTAAAAGCTATAATTGCTATTTCTGATACAAAACGAAAGCCCGAGGTAGACCCAAAGCAAGAGAAAAGGGAAAAGAAGAGCAAAATCACCGAGACAGAACCAGAAAAGAAACTGATTTGAAACGAAGAACACAAATGTACGTACCCAAGCAAGCCTATGTGGTACGGGGGACAATCAAACCACCTCGGCTGAGTGAGCCAGTGGTTATTGGACGCGTACAACAGAAGCCGATGACCAACCCTATTGAGAAATATTCCCCTATTAGGCGTATCCTGCCTAAGAAGCCTGTGAGTGCTGAGGAAGCAGAAGTGTTCTTTCAAAAAATGAAAATGGCCGAAATTTTTGTCAAGCCTAAGTACAATAAAGAGGAAGATGATGAGGTTGCCATGGCTGAAGACATCGAGGAAATACGTGGGGTAATGAGAAAAATGCTCTACGAAACCCACATGGTCCAGCCGGGAGAGGGCTAGCATTGCTGAGGTGCTATATATGGGACCAAGTGCCAAGCTTCAAAACTGGAAGGCTACGCCATTCCCGATTAGGCGGGAGTCCCGGTAGACTTGTCCTGCAACTTTTTCTGCATCCCGAGTTATTTCAGCGTGTAACTTGGATGTTTCCTATAGTTTCTTGTCTTTAAATTCCCGAATGTGAACCCTATTATCTTCAAAATTCCAAAAAATGAAATAAATATTTCATCGTTCATTTTTCTTTTTGATGTTGCTATTTTTCCCCTTCATTTCTTCTTTTTAGTTCTAATAATGTAGCTTTAAATAACATGACATGCTTGCGGACTTCATGCCTAGATCCCAAAACGCTGTCAGACTTTAAAATAATGAATCAAGAGTCGAAATGCAAAGAAGGTAACCTCCAGAAAATAAAACAAAGAATTGGAACAGTTGAAAGAAAATTGGTTCGCGTACATTACAACAAAAGAGTGTGCTGTACTCAGGGAACACCCGGGTAGTTGTACCAACAAAGAATGGCCCATGCTTACAACAATAAAGTGCGGCCCAGGAATCTTGAAATAAGACAACTTGTGTTAAGGTGCATTCTTCCCCATCACCAGGAAGCAAAAGGAAAACTCGCTCCTAATTGGAAGAGTCCATACATCATCTGGAAAATATTTCTGAGAGGAGCACTGTATCTGGGAGACATTGAAGGAAATGATCATGAAACAGTAGTCAATGTGGATGCAATAAAAAGGTACTATGTCTAGACCTCCTGAGGTGATGGCTTTTGTGCAATTGAGATGACGAAGGTTTTCCTTTCCGCTACCCCAAACACTATCAATCTTTCGTAAACCCTTTGAGCCATTTTCGTTTCTTTGATTACCCTCTTTGGAACCCGGAAGTACAAAAAGAAAAGAAAAAGAAAAGAAAAAGAAAAAAAACAAAAGAAAAAGAAAAATTAAAAAAAAAGAAGAAAAGAAAGGAAAAAGAAAAAGAAAAATAAAAGAAAAGAAAGAAAAGAAAAAAAAACAAGAAATAATGTTTTGCCTGAACTAGGTTTGACTTGATCCCGGAAGGGTACGTAGGCAGCCTCTCCTTGAGGTTCAGTCACACCAAAACAAAAATTCCAATTTCCCCAAAAATTGAAACTGGGGCAGATATGATATAATGGTTCGGCCATGAATCCATCTAAATGGTTCCAAAGTTGTAGTTCTGCCTAAAATCCTTTTTAACTCAAACACCTGGTCCAAGTCCTTTCGATCAATTTGCAAAGGCGGGGAAGTGGAAAACATCATTGTTGGAATCTGATACAATTCAAATTGAGAGAAATAAAATGAGAGAGTCTTATCGGTGAAAACCTTCGGGCACCATAAAGGGATGGTGAGTAGAGAAAATGAAAATGAGAGAGTCCGCTTAGTGAAAACTCGCAAAGAGAACTATCGGGCGACGGTGAGAAGAGAAATGAGAGAGGTCGATTGGCGAAAAATCGCAAAGGGCGCTGTCGGCCGAAAAGAAGACATCTCATCACTAAAAGAGTCCTGGCAAGGTTCCCTAGTTTTGAAATGCAGATCAATGGGTTCACAAGAAGCTGGAAAGTTTGTGTGGATCTGGCGTCCAGTCCAAGAAGCATGTCATGTTCATTTGAAGCCAGCATGCACACCCCAGATAAGTCCTTATTTTCCCCCGAAAGGGACGCTTCTCTTTAAACTCATTCGCTTGCGTTTTTTATATTTCTTCCTTGAATCCCTTTCGGTTTAACAATGATTCCAAAATTACTACAAAGAAAGGTGGCAGGATTGGTTCTATCAGGCTCCGCCTGGTCAGAGTCGAAGAAAATGCCCAGCCTCAGCAAGTGCGCCAGGCCAATCCCGACTGACCATAGTGTTTGATGTTCTCAAAGCAAAGACATTTGAAAAGAAAGAAAGTCAAAGACAAAGGTCCCGAAGGTAGAATAAAAAGGACAGAGCACATACAAACGAGTCATAATGAAACCCTGAGAGTTGAACCCACTCGGTTTGAAAAGAGATTCACCCTCGATACCAACAAGCAGCAAACTTCTCAACGGAAATGGGGCCGGGATCAAGCGATTGGGATGATCAAGGCCACAAAACCAACCACCGTTTTAAACTAACAAATTGTTCTTTGTTGAAAACAGGGGCAATCAAAGCAACCGTATAAGAAACAGGTGCAACCCAAAAGGGAAAAGAAATGCGCAAGCACTGAAATAGTTGTGCAGTAGGGAACCGACCAAAAAGGGAAGTCTCCCCTCCCCAAAATTCTTCATGCATTTTGCTAAATAAAAAAGGAAAATATACGAAAAGGAAAACAAAAGAAAAGAAATGAAAATGAAAATCCCAAAAGAAAAACAAATCATGGTAGCATAGGACCCCATTCCTTAACCATCCCGGCATAACCCGAGGATTTCCCTGGCATAACCCAAGGAGCTTTTCATTTCTAAATCCCGGCATAACCCGAGGATCTCCCTGGTATAACCCAATGAGCTTTTCCATCCCAAATCCCGGCATAACCCAAGGATCTCCTTGGCATAACCCAAGGAGCTTTTTCTTTCCAAATCCCACCATAACCCGAGGATCTCCCTGGCATAACCCAAGGTGCCTTTTCTTTCCCAAATCTCGGCATAACCCGAAGATCTCCCCAGCATAACCCAAGGAGCTTTTTCTTTCCAAATCCCGGCATAACCCGTGGATCCCTCTGGCATAACCTAAGGGGCTTTTTCTTTCCCAAATCCCGGCATAACCCGAGGATCTCCCGGTCATAACCCAAGGAGCTTTTTCTTTCCAAATCCCGGCATAACCCGAGGACCCCCCTGGCATAACCCAAGGGACTTTTTCTTTCCAAATCCCGGCATAACCCGAGGATGTCCCTGGCATAACCCAAGGAGCTGTTTCTTCCCAAGTCCCAGCATAACCCGAAACCCTTTTCTTTTTCCGGCATAACCCAGTCATCTTCTAGCATAACCTGGAGTCATTCACAGAGATACACAATCCTGATTTAATTACTTAGATATGTGTCACAACTAACTCACAAAATTTTTCTAGTGAAAACTGGGGCAGAAAATTTCGTTCGTTTGTTTGTTTTGGTACCTTAAGCAGGTTGACCTCAAGACACAAGTGCGAGATGATCAATGGAATGAGTCTCAATCCAGAATCAAGAAAAGAAGAAAAGAACAAAAAGAAATTAACTCAAATACGAAGCAAGCAAGGGCGCAGATGGCTCAAGAAACCGATTGTAGTCACAAGCTCCGATGATCCTGTCTTGACCCAATGCTGCATGAAGAAGTGAACACCTACAACTTACGAGCATCAAGATTCAGATCGGAGTCCACAGCAAAATCAGCCAAGACTCAAGATCAAGCTTCAAGAGAATTATAGATAGGAATCTTATAACTCATAGTTGATAGGCATAGCTAGCTTAGCTTTGATTTTCCTTTTGGTGTAATAAGGAGGTCAGCAAACAGTAGCAGTAGCAACAATAGTGACAATCACAGCTCCTGGTAGTCCCAGCTACCAAACCTTCCCAAACTACACTGACCTGATTCCTGTTTAGCCCGGGATATGTAGGCAGCCTATGAAGTAGGGTGTGGTCAGTTCTTTCAAAAATGCTTCACACGGAATATGCGAACGGGAAAAAATCGCTCATTTCCGCTCACTTGTCTTTGCACAAAAACTCTTCGTGTTTCCGGGCAAAGAGGGGCAGCTGTGAGCACGTGATTTTTGCCCTAAGCAAGTTATTCCCAAAATTTCAAATAAAATGATTTCTTTATTATTTTACATTTTTTTTTATTTTGTGAATTTTGTGTTAATTGTTGCATTTTTATTTGTGCATGATAATTCATAGGAAAATACAAAAATATGCATTTGCATTTAGGGATTTAATTTCACATTTAGTATTAATTAGCATTAATTTGTTTTAAAACAAAATAGGAAGAAAATAACAAAATAGTTCACTTTTTGTATTTTAATTGTTTTAATTATGAATTCGTCACGAAATAGTTTCTAATCAAGTTTAGAAATTAATTAGCTTAGCTTTGAAATGTATTAGGGCTTTATTTTAATTTTTTTTCATTTTAATAAAATCAAAAAATAATAAAATACAAAATTAAAACAAAAGAAGAAAGAAGAAAACAAAGGAAAAGCATTTGTTTTAAAAAAGAAAACAAAAGAGGGTAAGTGGTCTTAATAAAAGACCAATTTGGGCCAATTTTATCCGAATTTTCCTGGCCCAATTCATTTATACCCGTCTAGTCCAATTTAATTCTCACCGGGTCCAATCCCTTTAAAACCAAACGACGCCGTTTTGGCATCAATTGATCATGGCCGTCGATTCCCCCTGATCCAACGGATCATGTTCAATCTTGGTAAAATAATATAAGTGTCTGAATAATTTTCAAACCCTAAAAACATTTTCTCTATTCCTCGTACCTTCCCCCCATCCCTGTAATGCCGGCATAACCTCCACCCTTCTCCACCGCCCTAAAAACATTTTAATTAGTAATTTGTTTATGATATAACTCTGTTAGTGATACATGTTTCTATTAGTTCTTAGTTTAATGTTCATTTTTGTTTGTTTAACCTTTTTTTGTCTGTTCAGTTTTTAGTTAATCAATTGTTAGTATAATTATTAGGTATTAATTCAATTTTAATTAGTTTAAATTCAATTAGTTTCTACTTGATTGGGATATTTGTGTTGCTTAATTTCACACGAATTTGATAACTAATTAGTTTGAATTAGGATTTGTTAGTTTAATTCTGTAAATCTTAGATAATATTTTACTGTATGATTGTTATTAATTGTTAGTTTAGTATTCCTTTAGTTCAGCATTTAGTTTTAATTAGTTATTAGGTTTAGTTTAGTTAATTTGGTTATAGTTGATAATGGTAATTTGGTAAATTGAAACCAAGATCAAGGGTTAATAATTGCAAAATAGGTTCAGGAGTTTTGTTTGGGTTTGGGTAGTAATTTCAGGGGGTTTAAAGGGTAGTTTAGGCATGGAAAAACGGTAGTTTTATTATATTTGATAATTTTATAAATCAGGCAAGGGTAGTTTTGGGATTTAAAGGGAATAGGAACATAATAGAACCTTCGAGGACATTCCAAAATAGGACTTAAGTATACATTTCAGGAAGTTTAAGATATTACTTGGATAACAAGTTAATAGCTAAAGGACCAAAGTTGAAAATAAATAGGGATTAAAAAGAAATTTGAAAATCTGAAATCTCCACCCTAATTTTGCCTATTAAAAGGCATCAACCTGCCTTGTTTAACAAGTTTTGGACCCCCCTGAAAATTTCTAAAAGTTAGAAACCCCCTGAAAATTTCTACAAGTTTTGAGCCTCAAAAATTTCCCCCCAAAATTTCCTCTTCAATTTCAGATCTGATTTTGAAATTTAAGCCTTCAAAAAATCCAAAAATAATAGAAAAACCAAAAATTACTGTTCCATTAACAATTTTAGATAAATTGCAACTTTCAGCTGTTGTTTTTCACAATCTTAGTCCAGTTTTGGTTAGAGGAAGTTCATAGGTCTGTTGGCATTGATTTCGAGTGGGTTTTAAGTTCAACTGAGTCATTTCTGATCATGTTGAATGCTGTTATTTCTGTTGTTGTGATTCTGGTTATTGATTGAAGAGAGTTTGATTCAAAAATCATCCTTGTGCTGCTGAAATTTCACTGTTGCTGTGCAATTGCTTAAACTGACCTCAATCTTCCTTCTCCTTTTGATACATTCCAGGTACACACTACGTAGTTCTCAGATTTGTGGACATGAATAGAAGTTCAACCTGGCTGTTTTGACAATCATTTTGTATTGCATTTCATTATACTTTCATGAATTTAACTGGATTTTTGTTTGTAATTAAGACAGAATTATTTTTAGACTGTTTAAAACTCTGATATTTTGATTATTGGACTGTTGATCGTTAGGTTATTGACTTGTATTGGACTGATAATTACCTGTTGAGTCATTATAGTTTATTTGAGTAATTAGTTTAGCTTTGTAGTATTAGACAATATCATAAGTCTAAAAACTGACTCTAGGTTCCTTTTGTATTTAATCATGAAATAGCTGAAGTGTTAGGAATAGTCAATAGAAATGTCTTGTTTGATGCATTAATTCAGAATCTGCCGCCGTTTTAAACTTGAGGATAAAATTAGAATAAAGTCTTGCATTCAACTTCAAATGATATGTTTAATTGGTTTAGAATTCAGTGCATTTCATAGTTCAAATACGTTGGGATTTCAGTCTACTCTTGTAGTGTTTGTAATTGGTTTCCAGAGATAATGATTTAGGCATAAACATATAGAATTACTAGCTCCAACAAATATTTAATGAATCGAATAACAATGAATTCAATTTAGCTATTTGAACACTAGTAATTAATCCGTTGTGAATTGGAAAATCAGCAATTTAAAATTCGAATAAGGCCTGCATTAGATATGGACCTATTTAAGAGTCCAAATGAATTTTTTCTTCCCCTGGGCTGGTCTCAAGCCCAATTTGTTGCTGAAAATCAAATGCCTTTTAAAAATATACCTTAGGATAGATAAAGAAAATTAATTCATAAATATAAAATTGGGTTTTGAATTAGGTAGCGGGTTCAAGCTAAAAGAGTTTTGTCCCTTTTGTTTAAATTCGGACTTGAATTCGAGGCCTGAATTTATATTTATAAATTAATTGGCCCTTTTAGAGACAAATAATAATTAGAAAATTTTAGTTTGCTTTAAGTTGGCCTTTTAATAATTAAAATGAGATGAGCCTCGCCAAATAAAAATACAAATTGTGGGGCCCTCATTAACTACTTAATTAAAAATACTTAGATATTCGGGACGGGCCGTTTAGCAAATTTCACGGCCTTCCCAAAAGATAACATCACGTTAGTCTCTTTAGACGCGATTTTTTTGATAAAATTACATTCCTAAACTCGGGTGTGTATTTCATGCGACCCAAATCCAAATCCGAAAACGTTGAATAAAAATGTGTCAAGGATCCGGGTGCATTTCATGTGATGTGATCCAAAAATACGTTCTTAAACGACGTTCACTTTCTTAATAATTGACTAATAGGGGTTAAATTATTCTAAAATTGCACTATAGGTTGGAGCATGTATAAAAACTAGATTTTAGCCATTTATAATAATTTAAGCGACCGTGCTAGAACCACGGGATCCGGGGGTGCCTAACACCTTCCCCCGAGTCAACAGAATTCCTTACATAGAATCTCTGGTTCGCAGACTCCAAGTGGGAAGTCAACAATTTTCCTCGATTTGGGATTTGATTTAAATCTGTAACTTGGGACACCAAAAGCCAATCCTATCCCAAGTGGCGACTCTAAAAATAAATAAATAATCCCAATTCGAATAATGTCACTTTAAATGGAAAAACTCCCATATACATTTATCCTTCGGGTAGGTGTGTAAAAAAGGGAGGTGCGATAATACTTTCAAGTTAAATACACAGGTCAAGGCACTAAAGTAAATACAAATTTGAATAGTGTAAGGTATACAGCTCAGCTATCTCTACATGCCAATGCACAGTTAGTATGAAATGCACCATATGATCTCACTCTTAAGTGCTCAACCACTCGGTACTGTATATAGCCATCCGGCCCAGGGAAATCCCTCCTGAAACATATACCACACTGATTGTAATTCAACTAGTACCGAGGAAAAAAGGGCAATCCAACCCTGTGGAGAAATCCATCTCCAGGTATCAAGTACTTCGAACAAATCATTGTCCAGGAAAATCCATCCATCAATAATATCATCTGCGCTCACTAGGGGGTGTTATAGATTTCGGACGGGCTCCTACAGCCCAAGCTCTATCATAATCACCAATATAACTGCTGCGGTGTGAAGTCCGATCCCATAACTATCACACATAATCAGGCTATCGGCCTCACTCAATCATCAATCTCTCCAGTCTCACCCAGGAGCTCACAATGTCATGAAAACAAACCTAGAACAATGATATGATAAATCAATAACTAACTGAGACTAAGATACGATAGAAAATGCATGAACATGATCGAGTACGAAATATTAATGAAAATAATGAGATGACATCAAGAAACGACCACTAAAGGTCTCAACAATACCGGCATAAAGCCTAAACATGATACCTAGCATGATTTACTACTCAATTACTTTATCACATGATGAAAACATGGACATCAACATAATAGAGTCACTAAATGGTGCCATCGAATCACCTAGGTCCATTTCTCAGGGTGCATGCCCGCACGTTCGTCACTTGTCATGTGCGTCACCTCAATACTAATCTGATAACATATAGGTTGGGGCCCTCAGAATGAAGTTTGAAAGCGTTACTTACCTCAAACCAAATAAAATCGTACTCCGCAATGCCTTTGCCTATCAAATCGGCCTCCAAACATTCAGAATCTAGTCACAAGCAATACATATATGATCAATACAGGCTAAAGAAATCAAATCCACAAGAAAAATACCAAATTAAAGTCGAAAATCCAAAATCGGCTCAAACCCGGCCCACGGGCCCTCGTCTCGAAATCCGACAAAAATTACAAAATTCAAAAGCCCATTCACTTACGAGTCTAACCATACTAAATTTATCAAAATTCAACCTCATTTGGTCACTCAAATCCTCAAAATTCACTCTGCAAATTCTCAAGCCCTAACCCTAAATTTTCAACTCAAATACCTAACTAGGTGATGAATAAAGTCATGGATTTACGAAATTTAGACCAATACGGGATAGAATTACTTACCCCAACGTTTTCCTTGAAATTCCCCAAAAAAGCACTTCTTTCCCAAGCTTCTCGAGTCCAAAATTGAAAAAAATGAAAGACAAAACCTCGAGCTGGTATTTTTCTGCCCAGTAGTACCACACATGCTGTCCATTTGTCGCTTCTGCGAAGCTGCACCTACGAAAATTCCATCGCAGGTGCAGATTTCACGTAAAATCCTAACCTCGCTCCTGCGGCCTCAAGACCGCATTTTTGCCTTTCGCAGGTGCGAAAACCATCTCGCTTCTGCGGTCCAAACTCGCACCTGTGCCCCCTAGGTCCGTTTCTGCGACTACCGCAGGTGCGAAAATTCCATCGCACCTGCGTCCTGTGCCCAATTATTCCTTAGCTGCACCTGCGGCTTCTCCTTCGCTTTTGCAGCCTCGCACTTGCAGTTCCCCCTCTGCAAGTGCGGTCACACCAGAATCAGCAGCTTCAGCTGCACTTTTTCAACTAAAAACAATCTGATGACTACCCGAAATCATCCCAAGGCCCTCGGGGCCTCAACCAAACTTACCAACAGGTCCTATAAATGTATACGAACTTAGTCGAACCTTCAAATCAGTCAAAACAACATCAAATTACACCTGAATTCAAGCCTAAACAACTTCTAAACATTCGAATTCCATAAAAGATGCCTAAACCTGCCAAATCATGTCCGAATGACATTAAATTTTGCAAAAAAGTAACAAATGACATCACAAACCTACTCCAAGTTTCAAAAATCCAATCCGACCTCGATATTAAAATTTTCACTACCGACCAAAATCGTCAAAATTCTAACTTTCGCCAATTCAAGCCTAATGCTACCACAGACCTCCAAATCACATTCCGGACGCGCTCTTAAGTCCAAAATCACCTAACGGAGCTCACGGAACCATCAAAATTCAAATATGAGGTTATTTACACATAAGTGAACATCTGATCAACTTTTCCAACTTAAGCTTTCAAATGAGAGACTATGTGTCTCAATTCACCCAAAACCACTCCGATCCCGAACCAACTAACCTGGTATATCATAATATAGCTAAAGAACACGAATGAAGCAGGAAATGGGGGAGGGGGAACGGGGTTATAACTCTCGAAACGATCGGTCGGGTCATTACAGATATGCATCTCCTGATGTATTTGATGATTAAAAAGCATGTAGCAGCAATCCATTTGGATCTTGAATGTTACTAGAACTTTGAGCAAGACATATTCGACATGCATGTCTTTGATCTCTTAATGAATGTTCCAAGAGTTTTATGAAATTTCGGAGATCATATATTTGATCTCTTTGTGCATATTCCGAGGTTTATAGAATTGCTCAGATGATTTTCGAATGACGTATGTAGCCTTATTTATAGGCATGAATTAGTGTTTAGGTAGAGTAGCCACCAAGTAATCCTAATGGGTTCATGCCCTAGTCCAAATTTTTTATTCATTAGTTTGACAAATTTCAATGTGAAAAATATTTTTCTCCCTATATAAAGCAGATAGTTAATTAATTTCCTCGAATTGAAAGGCTAGTAGGTTATAGGTGAAAGAGAGGAGCAAGAAGAGGAAGAATAAGAAGGAGAAAAAAGTTTTTCTTCTATTTTTTGGGAAACTTGTGTCAGTTTTGTGATGTTAATCTAATTTAACGAACTTATTCTTATACTGATAATACCAAAGTGACATATATAACTAATCCATTGAGAAAGAAGCATACTTAAATGTTATTTCCTTGGGTCCAAAATAAGTGATTTTTTAACTATTTTTACACATATTAAGAAATTCACCTGAAATTGATCATATTAACCTTTACTATCTATTCAATTAAACACCCCTAATACATACTCCAACACTATTTAATCCAAGGGCAATGTAAGAAAAAAAATTAATTTATTCTTGAAATTTGGAAAAATCACTTATTTTGGACCACAAAAAAGGACAAAAAAATAACTTATTATGGAATGGAAGGAGTACTGATCAAATAAAAGAAAATCTATAGTAATAAAAATTTTCAGAAATTAGGTAATCCTATACGTTTAAAGCAGTACTAATTAATACTCATGCTCACGTATAACACATGAACTAGTTAAACTTCCGTTATGTTCCAATCATTAATAGCATGTTTGGCGGTACTTCTAGAATCAACTTTTTTTAAAAAGTGTTTTTCTAAGAATTTTTTTTTGTGAGAAATAATTTGTGGTTCAATTTAAAAAGCAATTTTGAGTAGCAATTGTCATCTGACCTGCTATTTCAAAAGTGTTTTTAAGTGTATTTTTTCTCAAAAGCACTTCTGAAAAGAAAAAAATCTACTTTTTCTATTTTTTTTTTAACCAAAAAATACTTTTTTTCTTCTAAAAACTTGGACAAGCACTTTAAGTTTGGAAAAAAATAAGTACTTTGGCAACAAAAGAAAAAAAAAATTAACGGAAAAGAAACACAACCAAACAAGCTACTAGTTTTACAAAAACTAGCATGGAATAACTAGCACACAAATAAAGCAGTATTAATTGAACTTCTAATCATGGAAATATAAATCCATTAAATCGTTTAATCAAATGCAGCTTCCAATTGTTTCGATATGAAGATATAAGAAAAGTACCAGGAATGAAAAATAATGCCAAAACACAAACCCAAAGATAAATTGTTCAAAAAAGTGTTTTGAGTACCGTATACCACAGTACTTTATTTATACTCCGAGCACATAGCAGCTTGAAACACTTGATATTTGCCTCCTCCGTTGCCTAAAAGAAGTGAATCAAATTGGGATAGCGGATTTTGTCTTCTTCTTCTTCATCATCAGAAGCCTCGTCTATAGGATGTAGACGCTCCAGGTTCAAGCTCTCCAGCCTTTGGCACAAAAACGGACGCTTCTCATTATAAGTTGAATTATCTTCCAGAGAAAGCTCAAGATTAGATTCCGGATAAATACTAGCCTGCTCATTTGGCTGTGGCGCCGGTCCATTTCTTGGTGGTGGCGCCGCCTGTTCACCGCTGGTTCCAGCAACATCACCCGCCCTCCGTCGGATAGACAGTGGAGACAAAGGAAAACGGTTTTGCGCCATTGGTTGTTGCAGCTGCTGAAAGATTGGCAGTGGGATAAGCCCTCCATTTGCAGCTGCAGAAGCAGGCCTAATAACATATGGGACGCAAAATAATTATCAGAACTGCAAAAATAATACTCTACTACCCACAAAATAAAATTACGTACTCCATAAATTACATTCATATCATATACTCCCTCCGTCCTAATTTATGTGACGGTCTTTCCTTTTTAGTCTGTTCCACAAAAAATGTCACATTTTTATGTTAGAAATAATATAACTTTAAAATTTTCATATTACTGTTAATGAGATGATTATTATGGCCGCACAAATATCTAATACCTAATTTAGACTGCAAATTTCAGAAGTTTTTATTTCCTTCTTTAACTTTCGTGTCGGGTCAAATAGTGTTAGATAAATTAGAACTGAGGAAGTATTACTACTATAAATTTCAAAATTATCAAATTTTAAAATGTTACTCCTCAATTCGTTATAAATAAGTAGCACAGTTTTACTGTCACTCATGTATTTTATTAGTATGATTATTCATGAGTACTAGCTAGTAATTTTATAAAAATAACAGGTTTATTCAAAGAGAAAAGGTTAAATTTGTTAAATCCTGTTCAATGCACGGGTTAGTAACTTAACTTACATTCATATTACGAGAAAAGTTTTACACCAAAAAAGCATTTAGGGATATACTACTACAATACTAAAGCAAGAGAAAAAGAAGCATTACTTACGTTGAAAATAGGCCAAATACATAACTGGGCCCTTAAACTTGGCCTTTTTTGTCACTTGGGCACTTAAACATAGAGTTGTTCCTATCAGACCCTTCAACTAAATCATATATGTGCCAATTAGGCACTTTGTAGACCATCTGAGAAAAACTTTTATAAAAATTATTAGATATGTAATTAGCTGCAGTTGTATATTTGATAGCTTTTAAGACTTTCTTCTTTGCTCTCAAGTAGAAAGTCTTAAAAACTATCAAATATACAACTGCAGCTAATTACATATCCAATAATTTTATAAAAGTTTTTCTCAGATGATATACAAAGTGTCTAATCGGCACATATGTGATTTAGTTGAAGGGTCTGATAGGAACAACTCTATGTTTAAGTGACCAAGTGACAAAAAAGGCCAAGTTTAAGGGTCCAATTATGTATTTGGCCTTGAAAATATAATGAAATAAATAATCTTACCCATTTCCATTTCCAGAGTAGGTATTATTCCTGTTGATAACAATGGTAGTAGGAGCATTGACAATGACGTTCATAACAGGCTGCTGACACTGGAGATGTATGGGCATTAAGGGAGTAGAACTACAAGTTCTTGTACAGCCTTGAGATGAACTTGGGCAGTGTTCTGCACACCCCATCAACACGAATATCCTCGGTGGGAAGCTCGTAATAGTACCCCGATTTTCACTAACAACAAAGCAATTGTTAAATGCATTTATACCATCAGTGTACGTCATTTTATTACTAGAAATATAACGCCACAGATTCGAGCCTGGAAACAGCCTACTGTAGAAATGCAGGATAAGACTGCATGCAGGATAAACCATGTATTTGTCTTATGAAATCCGTTGAATTACACGCAAATGTTTAATTTGGAACCTAGTAGCTGAACTTCGAACCCATATGTTTTAAATTTTGGTTCCGCCTCTGACTACTCTAATTGAATCTTATTTGGGAAAGCATAAAAGAGTTAAATTGTTTAATTAAAATGCTGTTTGAAAAAAGAAAAAAAAAAGATTATTGCTCGTAAGACACATAAGCACATATAAGAAATGATTTTGAGTTTACCTTACATCCCTAGCAACTTGAGTTTCCACTTCAACAGGTGGACAAAAGCGTAACTCCACTGGCTGTTCTCCAGGCAACTATATTCCAAAGCAAGGAGGAAATTGATTTAGAAAATTGTATAGATGCTTATGAGTTCGTAAATGGACAAGTTTAATTTCTTTTTAACTGTAAAAATTTGAGAGATTAACATATATGTACATACGCCAATCAAATATAAAGTAAATGAAAAAATCCATTTCCAAAATAAATAAAACCAATTTCAAATAATCCGTCTCTTAATTCATAAACCTGCGGTATAAATTCCCAGAAACTTGAAATTTTTATGATAATTTGACGTTACGCAAGTTGTTAAAACAACAAATTTATATTATTGCTCTTTTTTTTTCCTCATCTCGGAGAGGAGTACATTTATAATTGTGTATCAATAATTAGAGAACTAGACAATTAAAATATCAATTTAAGAATATAATTAACTAAAAATTAGAGACCCAACCCTTGCTTTATTTAAACAACTAAGATAAGGTCTAAGATGGTCTCTTTTTTTCACATCCTCATTCCTCCTTCATTCCGGCAGTTGCAATTTAACAAACATGCATGCATGACAATACGACGTAAATCCTATCTTCTCAAACTAACATGCTAGTCAAGGTTCCTAATTCTCTTAACTACTACATTCTTGAATAGTTATATAAGTTAATTATGAAAGTCCAAAGGTGAACTTAATCATAGATAGCAAACTAAGTTATTAATCGAATCTTGAAGTTTGTAATTTGGATGTACCGTTTCTGTTAATGCGGCCTTGGCTTCAATATATATACATCAACATCAAGCTAAGGATTCGTTGTTGCATATTTTCTTTAAAAGTAAATCTTATACATTTGAAGCTACATACAATTCAAGCCCAAAATTAATATTGTTTCTAACCCATAGACCGATAATTATAACGAACTTGGTGTTATAATTTATAGGTCACAACTCCATAATGCATCACTAAGAAAAAGAAAAAAGATGACATTTACTTGGAGGGTTTGGGTTTATGTCCGCCTCATTTTGTAATTATTTTGATTATACATGGTAGAGTCCATGAAACCTTTACCACCAGGGGGGGGGGGTGAAAGCCTGAGTAGATGGTCATTAATTAAAAAAGAAAGCTTTTAAATTACCAGTTGAAGTTCTTCTTCTTCTTCCTCGTCACTCACTTCCTCGTCGTCCTCTTCGTGAGCTCCCTCACCTTCTGGAAAAAGCCAATTGCCATATTCTATCTCGCGGCAGTTAGGGCAACACATAGATCCTCTGACGTTGAACTCAGAGCCTATGCAATCTGCGTCCAGAATAAATATAACTGAATACAAGCATATGTACATGCACATATATTAGAGGAGCAATTTCATTTCTCCAAAACATTTTACTCTATCATTTAATTTATTGTAGAAAAATTTGGGTTAATTTTACTTATGGTCATTCAACTATCTTTCAATTTCACTAAACTCACTCACCTATTTTGTATCACTTAAAAGTAACTAAACTTTATTATTGTCACTTAAAAGGCATTTTGGCTCAAACCTTACCATAAATATGACATGGCATAAACTTTAATGAGAAAAATTCAAAAATAAATGTCACGTAAGTTTAAATGGATCATACCCACTTTAGATCCATTTCTTCCTTAATGTGATTTGACTCATAACCCAAATGCTTTCAACAAAAAAAAATATTAAAATTTTACATTAGTTTAAAATGATTATCCTATACTACAAAATTCTTGCCTTTTCTGTTACATAATGCCCATTCATAATTGTTCTATACTAAAAAAAAAATGTATCTTGTTTTTATGCCCCATCCGAGTCGTTTTATAAATCCACTGAAGTTAAAATACTATTGTATCCAACTTACATAATATATTTATAATTATCTAGTTAAATCAAAATGATATTGTATTCATCTCAAGTAACATACTAATGTATCATAAGCATACAAGAATAATAATAAGGCTAATAAGAGTCTATTTTCACAATGAGCATGCAATTACAGACAACCTATCGCAATTGTTTAGACAAAAGAAAGATTGTATTTGTACGATAAAAAACCAACAAATGAATCACAAGACCTTTTTATTAGGGCTGTGTGTTTTCCCTCCTATTGAAATCCATTTGGGTTGTGGGTCAAATCACATAAAGGAAGAAATGGATCTAAAGTGGGTATGATCCATTTAAGCTTATGTGACATTTGAATTTTTCTCATTAAAGTTTATGCCATGTCATATACATTTGAGCCAAAATGACTTTTAAGTGACAATGATAAAGTTTAGTTACTTTTAAGTGCCAAAAAATAGTTGAGTGACTTTAGTGAAATTTAAAGATAGTTGAATGACCATCAGTAAAATTAACCCAGAAAAATTTCGAGTAGGTAAAGGACCATAACAATCTTATAAGTTAACGAAATACATATATAAAGGACAAATTAATGACCGGTAAACTGTTTTAAATGTGTATTGCAAAACCTACATGACCAAAAATATAGGTGTGTGGGAGAATATTTAATATTCAAATCCAACAAGAAGACATAGACCCAAGATTATGCTTTGAGGGTATTTGTCGAACACACAATACTACAGATTCAATATTTTTACTGTGTTTTTTTTTTCCAATTATTCTGGAAGCGTTTTTTAATAGCACTTTCTTATAAACATTTTTAGGTTAAAAGCTACCTTGGGACACTTCCTTTTTCTGATCATATCAAAGCAAAACTTCAAATATTGATCAGCTACTCATTAAAACATACTCCCTCTGTTTCAATTTATGTGAACCTATTTGACTGGACACGGAGTTTAAGAAAAAAATGAAGGCTTTTGGAATTGTGGTCCTAAACAAGTTCAAATAGGGCCCAGAGTATTTGTATGATTATAAAATCTTCTCATTAAGGGTAGAGTTGTAAGTTTAAGCAAAATTGTTACCAAATTTAGAAAGGGTTCAATCTTTTTGGAATAGACCAAAAAAAAAAATAATAGATTTACATAAATTGAAACAAAGAGAATAGTATATTTCTCTTCTCTAGAAAACTTTTCCAAAATGATTTCTCCGAGAAGTTTTTCCAAATTTGGAAAGAGCTAAATCTCTCTCTCTCAGAGAGAGAGAGAGAGAGAGAGGTTTCGTAAGTTCATTCATTAAAAAATTAAGAGAAAAGAAAACAGCAGAAAATTGGGCAGATAAATGCCTAGACTATATATATATATATATATAGTTCATAACACCTTCATTAACAAGTCTAACCAGAGTACTTAACCATAAAAAAAAGTTTTTACGAAATCCCAAAATAGACAGCATTCAGCAGCAGATGTACTAATTAACCAATAAACAAATGAAACATACAACCAATAGACGTATGCGAAAATTGAATTTTATGTTACATACCCAAATGAAAAAGATGACCACATATAAGTTTGGCAATTGACCTCCCATCATTATCTATAACGTCTTCCAAGCAAATGGAGCATTGAGGAGCAGCCGCGGTATCATTCAAGAAAAGATTATCAGATACAATCTCAGGAGGTTGATAATAATCGGCCATAGTAAAAGAATTTACGAGCTTGATAAATACACAAATCAAGCCTTAGAAATTGAAAATGCAAAGCAGTCGTCAAGACCGAGGTAATGTTATATAGGGGCTAATCACAACCCTTATATAAATTCGAAAACCGGTGGAACAAATGGAAAAAGCATGAAATTCAGGGGTTTTAAGTAAGTAAATAATGCACATATTGAACCATCTATGGCAGAAAATTCATTATTATTAGATTTGTGGTAATTTACTGATGTGTCATGATTTTGTTCTTATCTTGGTTCTAGTTTGACTCATAAGAGCTGATTACAGGTAATCTGAAGTTAATTTATATTAAGTACTTAATCTGGTGTTAGATTCTCTATTTCAATATTTTTACGTTGAAATAATAATTTATTTGAAATACTAAATAAGAAATAAAGATACGGAGTCTTTATGTCGCGTTATGAAAGACCTCGCCTAGAAGAAAAACAAAAATTACGTTTTTATTATGATCATATACAATGATAAATATTTAAATACGTTCGTATTACCAGAAAAGTGAGCTGAATTTTAGTTGCGTCAAAGAGATCGTTTAGGCGTGAAAGCGCTTTAGTAGTTGGTGAAAATTGATGTCTTTCTGATTAAAGTTGTTTATATTTCATTAAACTTCTTACAACTTAACATAAATCGAAATGTATTTTGCAATATTAGTCCTCATATTGTAAGTGTTACCAGATTTAATTAAAATAATTAATAACTAAGCTCCCAACTTAAATTAGTGTAGTCAAAACGATATATTGCAATAAGTTAATCAACGATCGCGTGGACTTGCTTGTCAACACAAGGTACTTGTTTATTGAAACCCTTTATTAGAAAAACAAATCAATAGCCATGTCATATTTAATCAAACGTATACATGCATTTTTAAGCACTTTATACTGAACAACAACTGATTTATTATGATCTTTTCTTATTGTCCGAACCATATATAAAACATTAACAAGAATATGTGTTTTATCGTATTTGGAAAAGGGATAATATAACATTAGCACTACAACAGTATTTGGGCCTAATTTTTTTTTTCTAGGTCTTTGTGTAGTATACTAGTAGTAAGTGCTCAGCGTTCAAATATAAAATAAATAAAAAATTGCTATAAATTACAAAGAGAGGAAGAGGACTGGTTGTGTGGATCTGTGAATGATAACCTGAAGGAAGATGATATTTGGCTGTCAATGATAGTAACTCTATTTTAAAAGACAGAATTGGGACTCGCCCCAAGGCAGAATACTCGTAAAATGCCCCTGAGCTTATGTGTGGGGCTTAGTTCCGTGAGACTTATGCCTCGGCCATTAGGGCTTACGCCCCCGACACGTACGCCCAACACCCGGTGTAACGACCCGACCGGTCGTTTTGAGCCCTAGCACGTTGTTCAGCAGTCTGAGGCCATGAGCAGCTTCATTTCAGGTGTTATGACTTGTACGCGTTATCGGAATTAAATTTCGGGGAGTTCGGGGTTGATTTGGAATGAAATTCTCATTTCGTAAGCTTAAAGTTGAAAGAATTAACTTGGATTGGATTTTTGACACTACAAGAATAAGGCTTATTAGGGACCAGTATTTAGCGACAAGTTTTAAATATGGTCTCTAAATGTATACTTACAGGGATGAGATTTTTTTTTGGTCTCTAATGCTAAATTTATTTTTTAAATATACGACTAGATTTATTCTGGTCTAAAAAAAAATTAAGATTTGGTCTCTAATACTCATTTTTAGCGGGGACATACGCGGGAATCTAAAAGTCAAATAAAAAAAAACTTTGAAAATATTTTTTCCCTGTAGAATCCCTCCAGAATTTTACTTCCCCCCTAAAATCTCTCCCAAAAAATTAATTTCACGCTAAAATCCCTAGCTAATCAAGCGGCGACTTCAACGAATTCAAAGTTCAATCCCTAATCAAGCACGACTTCTATTCTCTTCAAAGTTCAGGAGGCTGCAAACTTCATCAATACTCAGAACTTGAAGGTTGCAAAATTCATCACTTCAAAATCAGAAGGTTGGCGTCTCTACCATTGGATTATCTGCCTAATCAAGAGTTAATTTCTTTCCTCTTTTATCTCTTCGTTTTCTTTTTTCTTCTTCTTGTTTTTTTTCCGATTGAACCAGAAATCAAAATTCGTGTTCTGCAAACTTCTATGTTTTTAGTTGTTTTCTGCAATTGGTTTGTTTAGAATAGTGATAGTTGTTGTGTGAGTGATAAAAGTGAGAATATTGGTTTAAATATGGGGCTCGTAGGTCAAGAAGGAGAAAATTGAGTTTTTCTTGTAGAGTTTTGTCTCTGCGATGGTTTTCTTCTTTGCGATTTGCGTTACAATATTTCTGGGGACTTGTTTGAAGTGTCATGAGTTTGGCACTACAGCAGTAACATCACCACTGATAGCAACAATAGCTTCAGGCATTACAGCATGTGCTACTCGATCGACAATAGCTCGATCACTGTTACCTTCTTGAGCCGCCACCAGTGTAACTCCTTAATGCTTACTAGCATTGTTTGCTCGATTCAAATTACATGATAGAGTCTAAAACATGTATAAAAGCTAGCCTATTACAAATATAGCCAGGTATTGCAGTTTCACACATTTGTAGTTCATTCTTGCTTGTTCTGTTGTGCCCTTCTTGTGTGCTGATTTCTTTTGCATCTGCTTGTGTTGGACTCAATCTGCATTCCTTTATTTCTGAACCTTTAGGATTCAAAATTATGTAGTCTAATAAGAAAAAGTAACTGAGATATAAAAACTAGCCATGTAATGTCTTCCAAATTGAGGAACTTCTGAATTTTTGCTTTATTAAAATCTTGATCCTTTTTCCAGCAATGTATCAATCGTGTACCCACTGCTGCATCGAATTTGTCTATAAGAAATCCTTGAACATTCATTAGCAGCATAGTGTTCTGTGATTTTCCAACTTCCCGTTGCATGTGTATTCCTGTCTAGATATAAGATTCCAAATGATTTTAGCTTCCTTGTGATGCATGTGCTCTAGTAATCCAGTTGCCTTACGTGAAACTCCTGGGCACGCCTATCTGTTGTTGCTGCATATACTGTCCATAGGCCATTATCTGTGTTGTCCTTTCCTTTTCTCATCCCTAATTCACAAGTGATCCATGAGTGGAGTTTTGGATTTTCAGCTCTGCTGTGTTCCTTGCATATCTTAATGTCTATATGAACTGAGTTTCTTGTTGTACCATATGGTATAACCTCCAAAATTCTAGCTAGAAAGTGCTGCCTCATCAACAACAAACTAGATACCTTATTTCCAATTCTTGTGACATTTGTTATCATGTGTATGCCTTCCCCAACTTGCCCTCCAGTGGATTGAGCGCTAAGTACTAATACCACCACTAGGAAGTTAGGCCAGAAGAAGGACCCGCTTTCAGTAGTGTTTCCTGCACCTTTGTACCATCCACGATCATGTGTGCAACTGTTCCTTTTGTGATTACCTGCGTGGGTTTGTAGCTGCAATTGTATGTTTGTAGCTATTTTGATGACTTCCTGTGTATCTGAGGTGTGACCCTCCTCTTGATCATCTAGTCCAAACTCTTCAAGTGTTGTTACTTTAGCTAGCCACCAGTGACTACATATGAAGTAACACCTGAGATTCCATTGTAGAATATGCCGTACACATTGAAAACTCACCATATGTCTGGCTCCCTGTATCCACCTCTGTCAAGGTGATCTGTACCTCAATGTTCCATTCTTCTGATCCAAAGTTCAAATACCACTGGTGCATAGTTGTGTCCAGCCTATTCCCATGTTCCCAATTTGATGCATTGCTCTTGTGTATGTCAGAGTGAAAAGAATGTGCATCTTATTACTTTTGTGCATCTTATTACTTTTTTAGTCATAAAGATGAGTTTGACAAGTTTGATACTATGTGCATCTTATACTTTATTTTAAAGTAATGTGCATCTTAATACTTTTCTTATTTTAATTGGTCAAATTTTTTTTTTTAATTTCCTATTCAAGATTATGGCACCAAGCTAGCAATGGATGCAACTTGTTGATAGCCGACTTGACGATACCTATTTAATTGGGGTGCAAAAGTTTTTGCATTATGCCTTTAGAAGAACAGGAGAATTGTATGAAATACGTTGTTCGTGTGTCAAATGTTGTAACACAACATTAGGAACACGCGAGACAGTCGAGATACATTTGAAAGTATATGGAATAATTCAAAATTATACCTTTTGGTATCATCATGGTGAAGTTTTGGGTGAGCCACAGTCGGAAGGCAAAGTTGAAGATGATATTGAAGTAGAATATTATGACGATGAGGATGAAATACATGAAATGCTGTGACAACCTGACCCGTCGTCTCATGTTACTGGTCCGTTTTCCCCGTTTATTGCTTCTTCATGTTTTGTTATCAGTGTTTGGAGTGTTAGAGTTGATTTGGGTTGGTTTTGGTAGAAAATGAGACACTTAGTATCTTTTAAGAAGGCTTAAGTTGGAAAAAGTCAACTGGGTGTTGACTATATGGTTAGAAGGCTCGGATGTGAATTCCGGCGGTTCGGTTAGCTTCGGGGGATGATTTATGACTTATGAGAGCGATCGGAATTGAAATTTGGAGGTTCGGGGTAGAAATAGGCTTGAATTGCCGAAGTTGGAATTTTGGCGAAATCCGGTTGATAGGTGAAATTTTGATCCGGCAGTCGGAATGGAATTCCGAGAATTGCAGTAGCTTCGTTAGGTAATTTTGGATATGTCTGCAAATTTTCATGTCATTCGGACATCGTTTGGATGGGTCTTTGATTGAATGTTGGTTTCAGAAGTTTTAAGGAAAATTAGGCTTGAATCCGTTGTAATTTGGTGATTTTTTTGTTAAAGGACGTGTTTTTATGATTGGAACAAGTTCATGTGGTGTTTTAGAGTGGGTTGGTGTTTTTGGTTGGGGGTCCCGAGGGCCTCGGGATGGTTTCGGATGGTTAATCGGGATGTTGGATGTATTGTAGCAGGTCTGTTGGGAAGCTTCTGTTATTTCCGCATCTGCAGTGGGTGAGCCGCATAAGCGGTCCCGCAGATGCGGCTCAGTGATCGCAAAGTAGTTGGGTTATCTCCTGCGGAGTGTCCTTAGGTGGTTTGATTCTTATTTGTAATTGCAAGGTATTTCATATGTGTTATGATTCAAATAGGTGCAACGCATGTCCATGTATCAATTTTGATAGTATAATTCGTGTAGTATTGAGATTAATGTTGTTGATATATATTGTGATGCCTTGTCGAGTTGTGGACATGTTGTTAGGATGGTTTTGGTGATTCTCTGGCAGGTGGATAGGCCAATTACAAAGGAAACTCTGTCGAAATTTTTGGAAAGATTTGAGACTTAGTAAAGATTTGTCGCCTAAAGAGTTGGCTGAGCTGGTGTGTGAATGAATGCAAGAATTGTAAAAGATCTAAAATTTCTGATTTACGTGTCTCCACAAAACTTGTATATGACTTGAGTTTAGTCTCACTATAACATTGTGGTATCATTAGAATAAAAGTGCTAGGAGTTGTTAA
>MU713569.1:0-21941 GCA_026770625.1 Nicotiana glauca | reverse complement strand
GTGTATCGGCACCATTTAGCGGTTATTGGGAATTAGAAGTCCTAGTGGATCTCTCTTTGCTTGATACGTTAAGTTTGGGTTATGATATTAGATTGCAGACTGGTTGTTCCGACGTCAGTGTGTCTAGACTAATGTGATATGGACTATGTCGGAAAATGCCACAGGATGCGTGGTAGAGTGCATCAGGTTACGTTCTAGCAGGGTAATTGTATTCCAAAGGCCAGCGTACGACTGTCAAGTATTGGTTGTTAGTTGGGCCTTCGTGGCGGATGTCAGTGCAGAGGGTTCTACCATTGACTCAGTTCCGGTATTGGGGGACTTTTCGGATGCGTTTCATGTGGCCGAGCATAGGACTATATATGTTTATTGTAACGAGCAAATTTGGCTCGATATGCATTTCCTTTTGTGAGATATATGTGTGGATCGGGTGGCACGCCGCCACGGGTATGTTATCTAGATCGGGTTTCATGCTGCAACAGTGTGATGTGAAGAATAGTATTATTTGTATGTTACTTTGTATGCATTACTTCCTGGTTTCTGAGGAAAGTCCGTAGTGGGTGTTGCTCGGCAATTAGCGCATCAGTTGTGTCCTTTCATGATTTAATAGTGTTTGGATAGAATCATGAGTGGTGGCAAGGCCACGTGATGTTATGACCTTTCGAGGAAGATTCAGGTACCCTATTTCTATGTTGTGAGACGGGATCTCAGTTCTGTGTTGTGATGGTACGGAGGAATTTGAATTACAGCTCTTTCGTTTGAGTCAGTTGTCATGGGTTGGAGTGTGTTCAGATCGTTACTTATTGGAGCCTGTGTTGTGCACGTCGTGGCTTAGGCCGATGTTGAGGTGTCATATCACCAGAGGGGTGTGTTATAGTCGAGATGATCGTTGGAGTCATTAATGAGTGCGAGCATATGTGATTCCAGCTGGTTAGAAAGGTAATGTCAATGTTTGGCTCCGAAATCTGTTGTGGTATCAGTCAAGAGGGAAATGGATTCATGAATGGTTGATCTGAGAGATGGGTTCGGTATATCGCATGTTTCAGTTGCCGTGGGCAATATATGAAGGTGTTGGAATAAGACCTTAGCTAAAATAAAAAGGTTTTTCTATTAGCATTTGGTTATTGCGGGCAATTGCTGTGAATAGAGGCCATCGTCTCGAGTGTTCGGATTGCGTAGTATATCATATAATCTCACCTGGAGTGGCAAGTATGGTTTATTACAGTTGGTTCGGGTTCATTCTGAGTATATACGTGGTGTTCGGATCTGGTGTATGATTTCGGGAAGTGCAATGTGGTTTTATGGTTTGGATGGGCTGTGAAATTCCAGGTATATTGCGTTATCGGACCTATGTGAGATAGGGTGACGTGGGATTACCCCGAGTTTATGCTTGGTAAGGTCATTCAGTTGTTGGGTTGCTTCTAGTACAACTCTGGGCACGCTCGAGGACGAGCGTTTGTTTAAGCTGGGGAGGATGTGACGACCCGAGCCGTCGTCTTATGTGTTACTGCTCCGTTTTCCCCGTTTATTGCTTCTTCATGTTTCTTTATCAGTGTTTGGAGTGTTAGAGTTGATTTGGGTTGGTTTTGGTAGAAAATGAGACACTTAGTCTCTTTTAAGAAGGCTTAAGTTGGAAAAGGTCAACCGGGTGTTGAATATGTGGTTAGAAGGCTCAGATGTGAATTCCGGTGGTTCGGTTAGCTTCGGGGGATGATTTATGACTTAGGAGAGCGATTGGAATTGAAATTTGGAGGTTCGGGGTAGAAATAGGCTTGAATTGGTGAAGTTGGAATTTTGGCGAAATCCGGTTGATAGATGAGATTTTGATCTGAGAGTCCGAATGGAATTCCGAGAGTTGCAGTAGCTTCGTTAGGTAATTTTGGATATGTCTGCAAATTTTCAGGTCATTCGGACATCGTTTGGACGGGTTTTTGATTGAATGTTAGTTTCGGAAGTTTTAAGGAAAATTAGGCTTGAATCCGTGGTAATTTGGTGATTTTTGTGTTAAAGGACGTGTTTTTATGATTGAAACAAGTTCGTATGGTGTTTTAGAGTGGGTTGGTATTTTTGGTTGGGGCTCCCGGGGGCCTCGGGGTGGTTTCGGATGGTTAATCGGGATGTTGGATGTATTGTAGCAGGTCTGTTGGGAAGCTTCTGTTGTTTCCGCATCTGCGGTGGGTGAGCCGCATAAGCGGTCCCACAGATGCGGCTCAGTGATCGCAAAAGCGGCCCCTTGGTGGCCTGGGAGTTTCCGCAGAAGCGGACCTTGTTCCGCAAAAGCGGTCACCGCAAAAGCGGAGTAGTGACCGCAGAAGCGGTCCGGTGTAGAAAGTTTGAGACCGCAGAAGCGGTAGTTTGACCGCAAAAGCGATTACCGCAGAAGCGGTATACGACCATAGAAACGGTCGAGCGGGATTTAAGTTGAACCACAGAAGCGGTGAGGAATCCGCAGAAGTGGTCCCGCAGAAGCGGTAGCGGGACCGCAGAAGCGAAAAGGTTCGAAGGGTTTAATGAAAACCAGAGCATTCGAATTTCAGAAGTGTAAATCATTTTGGGGTGCGAACTAAGGCGATTTTTGGGCGATTTTGAAGAGGCTTCGTGAGAGGATCATCAGTTAAGGATATTTGGACTTGGTTTACGTTATTATAGTGTAAAAACATGAATTAATCACTGAAAATTTGAGGAATCAAAGGGTAAAAATGGAGGTTTTTGCTTGAAGCCTAAAAAGAGGGTAAAGTGATGATTTGAGGGGTCAAATGGACTCCGATTTTGATAAATTTGACATGCATGGACTCGTGGTGTGATGAGGATTTCGAAAATGTAAGTTTCATAATTTTTCGAGAAGCGGGCCCGAGGCTCGGGTTTTGCTAGTTTCGAGATTTTTGTTATATTTCTATTTTTTTTTGGATTGGGTGTTGTTCCATTAACCTATTATGATATATTTGTACTGATTTTGGCTAGTTTCGACGCGCGTGGAGGCCTGTTTGAGGATCAAAGGCATCGCGGGCTAGAGTTTTCGCCGGATCGAGGTGGGTAATACTTGTAAATGATGTCCTGAGGGTTTGTAAACCCCGGACTTGCACATCATAGTGCTGTATTGAGGTGACTTGCACGCCGGATAACGGGCGTGGGGTAGAGCACCATTGGGGATTGTGACTTGGTCCGTCCCGCTTAATAAAACACTACCTAATTGCTTGAAGTTGAATTGACACTCTGATAAAGATATTAATTATCATGAACTGGATTGATTGTCATGTTTTGGGCTTCGTGCCGAATGTTTGGATCCTTCAGGGATTAATATCGCTGTTTTGCGTTACTGTGCATATTTTATCTCAGTCAAAGGTTTTAAAATTGTATTTTTGCAACTCAGCATTTTCTTATAAGATTTGAAAACTTAAATAAGGTTTTGATGACATTTTTAGCTGAGAGCTGCTATGTTACTTTTGCCCAAGAGGCTTATGAGCATTTATGACTATGCATGGATCGGGCTGCACACCGCAGCGGGAGTGATATTGATAGTGCGCTTGGGCTGTAGGAGCCCCTCCGGAGTCTGAACCCCCATAGTGAGCGCGTGCGCCTAAATGGATCGGGCTGTACGCCACAGCGTCATGTGCATTGCATTGCATTCATGCATTGATTTCTGTTTGTACTACATGGCATGACATTTAGCACTCATACATTATTGGCATACATGTATTATTTGCCTTGTTGACCAGATACCCTGGTGAAAAAATTATTAAAAGAGTGCTGAGCCCAAGGGGCTGATTTGAGTGCAGACTTGCTCTATTTGGTGTTGTATCCAGGTACTTAACTGTTAATAATGAAGGAAAGAGATGTTTTAAAAAGAGATTTCACAATTTACCTAGTTATGATATAAAGGATTACCATGAAAGTGTACTGCAGTTTAAAAATGTGGTTCTGTATTTTATAGCACGAGATAGTGCTTTGTGTGGTTTTCTCTTCCTCAGCTTTATTTACTTTTATTACCGCTGAGTTGGAAGCACTCACTCGACTCCCTGCACCATCTGTACAGATTCAGGTATTTTGGAAGCTTAGCTGAGCTAATTGCTACTTCGGAGTGTTATTGGAGTGGTCGAGGTAGATGCCTGGCATCCGCAGGACTCGACTCTTCCCTCCTTTTCCCTGTTGTTTGATTATTCCGTGTATATTCAGATTATGTAGATTTTTCAGCATTGTTATGCTACTCTGGTAGAGGCTCTAGACTCGTGACCCCCAGGTCTTGGGGAAGTTATGCTGTTTCTGTGAGATATTCGGGTTGTTTTATAACTATTAGCTTTATTTTGATTTTACTTCACTGCTAAAGATATTAAATAAGTGATTTTGAGCTCTAAGCTTCGGTTGAGAGCGTATTTGGTCGGGCTTGCCTAGCCGTTGGGTTGGGCGCCATCACGACCGGGTTTGGGGTCGTCACAAATGCTGAGGGATTTATATCCTAATCATGATGGAGGCACTGCAGACGTTCGTGATAATGATTTATCTGGAGATGAACCGAACGTTGAAGCCAAAAAGTTTTACAGCCTATTGAAAGATTTCGAGCAACCACTATACCAAAATTCGAAATGTTCAAAGCTTTCCACTTTGATTAAACTGCTTCACAAAAAAAGTATGGGTCATTGGAGCAATGAGTCATTTTTAATGCTATTAAAAATGTTGAAGGATGAGTTGTTGCCTGATGGAGCGAAGGTCCCAAATTCATATTACGAGACAAAGAAGGTGATTAGGGACCTTGGGCTTTCATACCACAAAATTGATGCTTGCATAAATGATTGCATGTTATATTGGAAGGACGATAGCTTACTTGATTCATGTAAAGTCTGTGGTGCATCAAGATGAAAAACAGATAGACATAGCGGGGAAGAAAAGAATAAGAAGAATGGTAAAAAAATAGCATCAAAGACTTTACGCTATTTTCCTTTGAAGCCTAGGCTTCAAAGGTTGTTTATGTCTACAAAGACATCTTCTCTAATGACATGGCATCATAATGAAAGCGTCGATGATGGAACGATGAGGCACCCCGCTGATTCAATGGCATGGAAATCATTTGATGAACTTCATCCCTCATTTGCGGCCGAGCCTCATAATGTTCGACTTGGGCTTGCTAGTGATGGATTCTATCCATTTAGGAATTCAAAAACCTCATATAGTATATGGCCTGTGGTAATTATTCCTTATAATTTACCACCTTGGTTGTGTATGAAACAGGAAATTTTTATTATGTCTATGCTTATTCCTGGTCCTGATAGTCCAGGTGATGCAATTGACATATATCTTTAACCCTTGATAGAGGAATTAAAGGAGTTATGGGAAATTGGCATTGAGACCTTTGATGCATCAACCAACAGAATTTTAAGTTACATGCTTCTTTGTTGTGAACCATCAATGACTTTCCAGGATATGAAAATTTATCTGGATGGAGTACAAAAGGTAAATTGGCATGTCCATCTTGCAATATTGACACTTCCTCAATCAGATTGAAGAATAGTAAGAAACAATATTTTATGGGTCATAGGCGTTACCTTCCTCTTAATCACAAATGGAGGAATGATAAGGAATCATTTGATGGCACAAAAGAGAAAAGTCTTCCACCAAAAGTGCGTTCAGGTATTGAGATACTTAATCAAGTGCAAGATCTTGAAGGGTTATAATTGACAAAGGATCCAAAGAAGAGGACCAAGATATCACATGATGTTCGAAAAGATAACTGGAATAAGAGGAGTATCTTTTTTGAGCTTCCATACTGGAAATCTCTCTTGTTGCGACATAATTTGGATGTTATGCATATCGAAAAAAAATATATGTGATAATATTTTGGGGACGATCATGAATGCCAAAGGAAAGACCAAGGATACCATTAATACTCGACTAGATTTGCAAGAAATGAACATTAGGCCGGAATTGCACCCTATTAAAAATGGAAAAAAATATGAAGTTCCAACTGCATGTTACTCATTATCTCCCCAAGAAAAGCACAACATATGCCTTTTCTTAAAGAATTTAAAGGTTCCAGATGGATTTTCATCTAATATTTCTCAATGTGTTAACTTGAAAGAGCACAAGATTTCTGGCTTAAAGAGTCATGATTGTCATGTTCTTCTACAACATTTACTCCCTCTTGCACTGCGTGGTATGTTGTCGAAAGTTGTGTGTGAACCCCTTATCGAGTTGTCTTTATTTTTTTAATGTGCTAGGAGCAAAGGTATTAAGGACTGATGACTTGGATCAAATTGAAGCTCAAATTCCTATAACTCTTTGCAAGTTAGAAAAGGTGTTTCCTCCTTCATTTTTTGATGTCATGGTGCACTTGCCTATTCACTTAGCTAATGAAGCAAAGCTTGCTGGACCTATTCAGTATCGGTGAATGTATTCTATAGAACGATGGTTATATTTTTTGAAATCACTCATTGGTAATAGGGCTTGTCCAGAAGGTTCCATCGCAGAAGGTTACCTTGCAAATGAATGTATGACCTTATGTTCAATGTATCTGCATATAATCGACACAAAGTTTAATCGGCCAGAACGAAATTATGATGGTGGCTTAAGAAATTCTGATGGAGGTTCTGATGGAGGGTTATCTCTATTTTGTAAATCTGGAAAAACTTTAGGAGCTCACAAACAGCTTGATCTTGAAGCAGATGAATTGGAGCAAGCACATATATACATACTGAAGAATTGTGATGAAGTTCTACTATTTCTAGAGTATGAACTTTTTTCCTTCATATCATATTTTGTTTCCTTTTTTCCCGTAGGATTTTTTCTCTTTTATGTTTGATATTTATGGTTCAACTAAAATTTGTAGAGAGTTCGCACAAATTCGTGTAGATTCTACTCAACACTTGTCTGATACAGAATGGAACAGACAATTTATCGAATAGTTTAAAGATAGGGTGAGTAATATATACATATCAAATTTGAAAATCCAATATTATATTACTTATTCTATAGTTATCAACTTTATCTTGTTGATAGGTTGCACAATTGTATAAAGGAGATAAAAGTTGGAAGATCTCCTTGCACTTTCACGTGGTCCTACCCAATATGTATTACATTATAATGGCTACATTGTCAATGGATATAGATTTCATGTAGAAGATTATGATAAACATTTAAGGACTCAAAATTGTGGTGTGGTTGTTGTCGGTGAGAGTGGTGAACATAGTAAGAATATTGAATACTATGGAGTTTTAACTGATGTTATTGAATTGCAATTCACCGGAAGAAGAGTGATTTTGTTTCAATGTAATTGTTTTGATGTGTATGATAAAAGGAAAGGAATTAAAATAGATGAATATGGCAATGTAAGTGTTAATTGGGGACGATTTTTGCAAACAAATGAGCCTTTTGTATTAGCGGACCAGGCATATCAAGTATTTTATGCCAATGATAACTCCAATAAGGGTTGGCGTGTAGCAAGAAAGACGCAACCTCGTGATTCCTATGAGATTTTGCAACAAATAGATGGTGATGTTGAATTAGAAAGTCCTATACAAAATAAACGAAAAAGAACAACTGAGGTGAAGTATCTCTTTATGCCATTAACATATTTATATTGTTATGCATTCTGATTACATGTTCTTTTTATTAGTACATTATTGTTATAATGTCTTAATATGTTTTTTTGTAGGTTTGATATAAAACCATCAAAGAATGAAAATGAGGTAGCATCCACTGTGAAAGCTACTGCCAAATATGCATTTGTCACACCAGGTGCTATAGGGAAGGTACGAGGGAGAGGGCTTAAATCTATATGCTCTTTAGGGGTATCTGGACCAGATATTCCATTTTCTCCATCTATTGATCAAGTTATGCAATACAACCAAAGTGTTGAAATTAGTATGGTTTCTCAAATTTATTGTGTTATCAATTCAGTGCTAAACTTTTACTAATATGATTTCCTTATACCAGGTGCAGTAGCGAAGGGACGAGGGAGAGGGCTTAGATCTATGTGTTCTTTGGGGGTATCTGGAATGGGACCAATGAATAAAAATTCATTAGTTCTTGAGAAAGGGCATATGCAAACTAATATTCCATTTTTTTCATCTACTGCTGATGTTATGAAATACATCCAAAAATATTCAATGAGTAGAGTTTATTACCTCTATTATATTTTAGAATCAAATTTGTAATTATTTAGATTTGATTTTCTATACTAATATGATTTCCTGCACCAGGAGCTCTAGAGAAGGGACGATGGCAAGAGCTTAGATCTATGCAGTCCACCCAAAAAGTTGAAACAAGTATAGTTTCTCAACTATATTTTTTTTTAGAACTAAATTTAATTTAATGTGAAACTTTTAGTAATATGATTTCTTACACCAGGTACTCTAGGAAAAGGATGAGGGCGAGAGCTTAGATCTATGTACTCTTTTGATAAGTCTGAAAATGAGGAACGATTCTTCCATCAGAATGGTCATTATGCTAGTCAAGGTATATCAAGACCTTCTAAGAGTACCATGTTTGCTGCTCAAGGATTGCAAACAACTAACAAAAACCTTTTTGTTCATGTGAAAGAGCATATGCAAAGTGATATTCCAATTTCTCCTTCTGACGATCAAGTTATGCAATCCACCCAAAAAGTTGAAACAAGTATGTGGTGTTTTTTATTGAGAAATTTGGTATAGTTCCGGTTATTACATGTTTTTTTGCTAATTTATTGCTTATTACTGCTTGTGGCATGCTTGCAAGTTGCTTCTGTTGTCCAGCCATTGCTGGTGTTGCTGCATATTGAACAGACACAAGAGTATCAACTTGAGTATTTGCGAAATTCTGCTGCTGCAGCCCAGTCCTTTTTGTTGCTGCATTTTTCATCCAAATAGCACCTTCTTTGCTTGTTCCAATATGTTCCTGCCCATCATCAGTAGAGATATCATCTTCACTCACCCTGTTATCCTCTTCATCTTCCTCAGATTGTTCCAATATGAGTTCGCGTGTTTAGCCTCAGGACCATCCTTTTCTCCCAAAAGAACAACCCTCACATATTCATTATCATTTCCCTCAAAAATTACATCTCTAGTAGTCCTACCAATTATTTTTTCCACATCTGTTTGTTGCACATCAGTAGCTATAGGAGCTACTGGTTTTTTAGCTTTACCAACTAGTGCAGCATTATGTTTAGCAGCTCCAGAAGTAGCTATTAGAGCTGCTGCCTTCCTCACGATCTGATCTTCCTTAAACCCACAGTAGCGCCAACATATTCTGCTGGTGTTTCTCCTGATTCAATATTAACAACAACATCCAAACTAGCTGCTTGAACAACTGATTCAACACCTGCTAATGCTGATTTCTCCAATGGTTTAACAGGTGCAACAACTCGATCTCCAGTTTCCTTCATTGCAGTAGTAGCCTCCAGATTTGCACCATCCAGACTTCCCATATGTTTAGCCAAAATTGCAGCCTGTTCCTTCGAAGTTTTCCCAATGTTTGCTCCATTCAAAACCTCCCCTTGCATATTAATTTTACCAACTGAAGTAGACATATCATTAAGACGATATTGAGAAAAATCAGCAGTAACCTTTAAAGCATCAGAAATGACTTCAAACATTCGTGCAAACATTGTGCCATGTTTGTTGCTCATTGTTGCAATTACTTGTAAATAGCTTGAATCTCAAAAAATATGATCGTATATAAGCCATTAAGGTAATAACTTGATTTAGTAATATAATTTCTTATATCAGGTACTCTAGGGAAAGGACGGGGGCGAGAACTTAGATCTATGTGCTCCTTTGAAGAGTCTGAAAATGAGGAACGAGCCTTTCATCAGAATGCTCATTATGCAAGTCAATGTATGTCAAGACCTTCTAAGAGTACAAGATTAGACTCTACCATGTTTGCCTCTCAAGGATTGCGAACAAAGAATATTAACTCTTTGGTTCATGAGAAAGCGAATATGCAAACTGATAGTCCATTTTCTCCTTCTATTGATCAAGTTATGCAATCCACGCAAACAGTTGAAACAGGTATGGTTTCTCAAATCTATTTGATCACATGTTTATCATTTTTACTATATTTTCTGATGTTTATAAATTAAGCAAATGTAGGTTCATGTACTGCTGAAAATGTAAAAAAGGTTCGAGGAAGTAACAACTGCAAAGAAGTTGCATCACTTGAAGTTGGAGAGAAGCTAAAAGTAACATTTTACAATAACCGAACAGTTTGAAAGAATAGTAATCTATTTTCGAGGCACTTGGGAAAAATAGTTCATGACCGTAATATATGCCCGCTGGGAGTATCATCCTGGAATCGCATTAAGGAGGAAAAGTTAAACCACATGTGGGCAGCTGTGACGGTAACCGGATGGATTATTCCAATTTCTTCTTTGATTCCTCTTTTCTTACAATTCTTGGCACTTAATTATTGAGTTCTTATCACATTTTTCACAAAAATAAAGTAAACCTGTGTGTTATGTGTTACTGCCTGGAGCTTGTGGTTGCCCATTTTTAGGAGTTGTGTTCTTCAACATAGCTGCCTGGGCATTCTCTACCATTCTAACTAGATCTGTATTGGAAATTTGCATTGTTGATGTAGGATCATCACGTATTAGACTTGCCTCACCAATGTGATTTTTAACTGTTGCAATCCCAAGTCGAGCATCAATGTCCTTTGCAATTTTCTGCTGATTTATGTTGCCTGTAAATCTGGTTTTTCCATCAACTGATTGTGTCTCATCACCCCTCTGTTGCTCCTTATTTTTAGACTCATTCATATCATGCTCACCCTCATTGACCAATGCATTAAAAGAGTTCGAGACTCCAATGACTGATGATGGTAGAATCTGATTTTGAAGACCTGGAGTTTGCTTCTTGCTATGTGATTTATTCACTACTGTCCAGTTATTGATCTTTGTATCTACTTTGTGTGGAGTATCAGCAGACTGCCTTTGATTAAGTACCTTCCCCTACACATGCACTATTGCAGTCCTGAGACCTGATGAATTTTCAATTAGTTCCCCAGGTGCAATAGTAGGCCGTGTCTCCTGCATAACAGATATTTTCTCCTTCTCATGGACACCTTGAGCTTCAAATTTTTCTGCAGTATCTTCCTTCAATTGCCCAATTCCTTTAGCCTTTGAATCAATTACTGGTCGATCTACAGTAGGAGTCGTTGCAACAGTACCAAATTGATCAGTTGTAGTATTCATAGGTCGACACACTCATGCAACTGTCACCATAGGATCAGAAGCTGCTCGATCAACTGTAGGAGTCAATGCAACAGTAGATTGCAAAACTCCATCTGAATTTTCCATCTTCTCAAACCTAGATGCTATAGCATTTTCCTTCTCTAAATCCTCAATCCTTACATGTTCATGTCCCTCGCCATTCACTGTAACAACTTCACAACCTACTTCATTACCAGGTTGTTCAGTTGTAGCAATACGTGGTCGATCACCTCCTGCTACTGTCATTATAGCACTGCCATTACCTCGTTCATTAAACACCCTATTTCCTACTTCTATAACCATAGCTTGAGACACCCTAGCTAAGGCACGATTGACAGGAACAACCATCTACCTCGATCAGACCATGCCCAACTTGAGATGCTGCCCCTGTTAATTCCTCTGTCAAAACCTCTGTTCAAGCTTGTTCCTTCATAATTCGACACACCCTTTCGCCATGGCCTTGATGCTTGCAATAAGTACAATATTTAGGGATATTATCATGCACCACCTCCTGATATTAACAGGAAGTGGCTCTCCATGAACGATATTAACAGGAAGCAATTCTATTTTTGATGCAACTGTGGCAGATTGCTTTGACTGAAGCTGGGCAGCATATGTTTGTTTTGAATTAACATTGGGATGTTTTTCATTAGGATTTTGGATTTTGTAGAACTATATTTTCCTCTATCATTTTGAGTTTCTGTGATGATGGGATATCAACCAATATTTTCCTCATGATATATTACAGGATAAATTTGAAAGTGATGACATGGATATTCATCGCACTCATATTTTGGGATGGATGAAAGAGTTATGGAACAAATGGAGAGGTCAATTGTATGCAAAGTATGTGAAGGGTAAGTCAATACAAGAGGCTCTTAAGAATATGCCCAAGGGGGTAGACAAGAAATAATGGGAGTGGTTGGTAAAAGAACATTTTGCTACTGAAAGTTTTCAGGTTTGACATAATACCTAGTTGTGTAATTATATTTTATACTATTATCTTTTAACTGATAATTTATTTATAGCATTTAAATTTATTATTGTTGCTCAAATATAGGCGAGAAGTAACAGGAATGCAACAAATAGAACTAAGTTGAAGATGCTTCATCATATTGGTAGCAAGCCAATTAGAGAGATTATTTATCAAAAGGTATGATCATCAAATCTATTTTTTCATAATATTGACGAGACGTTATTTGACATATTTACTTTTATATAAAGGGCAGAAAAGATGGCAAACCACCAGATTTGGCAACAATTTTCTTCAAGACTCGAAAGAAGAATAACACACTTGTTGATCCAGAAACAATCGAGAAACATGTGCGTTTGATTAATTGAAAAATGTTCTTTGCTTTTAATTATTATGAGATTTGACAAAAAATTATCTATTTTCTTTGTAGGCTCAAATCAAGGAATTGGTGCAGTTCGAACCGTCACTTCCTATCATAGAGATTGTAGAAAAATGCTTTGGACCTAAAAATTGTAGTCAAGTATTTGGCTTGGGGGTTGGAGTAAAGGCGAAAGATTTGAAAGGTGGAACTTCCTCAAAAGCTGAATTATTGGCTAAGCTACATGCAAATGAAAATGAAAACCAGTCTTTGAAGGATCGTTTGTCTAACTTCGAAAATGATATGAAGGAAGTGAGGCAATTAAAAGAATTATTATTAGCGCAACAAACTAATTTCCAGCCTCCAGTTCAGGAGAATGACTATTCGGATCCTTGATGTACCAAGTGAGTAACAACTTACCTGAAACATCAATTTATTTTATTAGCTGAATTTCTCTGAATTCTTCTTATGAAAAATGCATTTGGATGGGTTCTTGTAATTAAGCCTTCTTGAAAAGTTCTTACAAACATCGTCTGATTTGCTTTGATGTAATACACTTCTACTTATCCTAACAGTCTCATGAAATTGAAATGCAAAGATCTTGTTTATTGTTATTGTTGTTGAAAAGGCACAATAACAAGTGTAAGTGTATTCTCTTTCCGTCGACTTTCAGTTCTAGTACTAGGACTTCTGGTATTCTTTATTTGCTGTTATTATTTCCACTCACGTTTTTGAAAATCTATAATAGCTGACGGTGTAAGCATCATGTATCCTATCTTGTGAGTTGTGACAGTAGTCATTAGTAAATTGTGTCATAGGTTGATGTAACGTCACTGGAGACTTGTCAACAACAGAACAATTATCAGGCACTAATTGAAGGAAAGCCTGTAATGTCCTTTTAATATTTTGTTATCAGTCATTCTATTCTTCTGTATGAAATCTTCTTGTATCAATTTTTAGATCTGCTGCCGGGGCTCCGATATTTTCCGGTTGTCATTTGTTCATCTATTAGGTTGTACCTGGAATATTGGAGTGGTCTTGTAGTTCGGATGTACTGTCATTTGGTCTGTCCAAAGTGCTTATGGTATATGGACATTGTGACAGCCTAAAGGTGGTGAATTTAGCTCACAACTTTTTCGTGGGCAAAATTTCTAGTTCGTTTGTCTGGTGCCATGGTCTGTTTTTTCTTAACATCAGCCCAAATAGGCTCTTTGGGAATCTTGATAAAAAGCTTCCTATTCCTTGTATCACTCTTTTCGATATCAGTAAGATCCTCATGTCAGGCCCAATTCCCCAATATAACACAAGTGTTTGTCCCCGTGATCCCTCATCCGCAAAGAACCTTATCCACACTTTCAATCCAGCTTTTTCCTACATGTCATTCTTAACATATAAAACTTTTTCAGAGAGCCGTTTGCCTTTACCTACTACAGGTTTTCCAGTCATTCATAATTTTGGTGACATTCCGGCTGATTTCTATGGCATGAAGAATCTCAGTATTTTAAGCTTGGGTAATAACCAGTTAAGTGGCAGCATCCCTCCTTTCTTTTCTCAGACGCATTCTCTTGAAGTTTTGGACCTTTCATTAAACTCATTCTCTAGTGAAATTCCCGAAGGTCTCATTTGCCTGGTAAATTTAACTGTTCTATTGCTCAACAACAAAACATTGACTGGACAGATTCCCTCTTCCTTTTGATATGCTGCACTGTGATTTCTCTGATTTGGGCTATACTTGGCTTAGATAGAAGCATTCATGGTTCCAATACCTTAGTGCTTTTAGATTCTCTAACATTTTCCATCTGATTGGAAATTTTGTTGTCCCGTTGATTGTACAACAATCTTTTTGCTGGTTTAGCAGCCTTTATAAAGACACTTCATTTGGTTGTTATACTTACTGGGCTATCACTTAATACTACAGTTGCTGGAAATGTTGATAAACAATATTGGAGAACATGTTCATAAGCAGGTTATTGATACAGGAATCCTTCCGGTATAGGTGTTTTCGTCGTCTTTTGTTCCGTGGGACAGTCTGATGGAGAAATGAGGAGGACATCTTTTTGTTTTGGTTTTACATAAGACTGGTAATGGCAGCTATAATGTACAAAGAACTTCATCTTCGACATCAACATAAACACTCAATTATTTGATACTTTTGTGTGGCTGACCGTTGTTTAGCGGTTGATTTAAATGAAAATCTTACTGTACTAGTCTACTAATATGACATGTCATATTTATGCAGATATTACATCTTCTTTTCTAATGCATTCAAAATGCGCATATTGAAGCAGTCCTTTTTCATCCTTCTGTTACCTTCTTTTCTAATGTATTCTTTGAACTTGTGACTTGTTTTGATAACTTGAGGAACCTTCAACATAGTTATGTGTTCTCTTCTTCTATAAGTATAGTAATCTGACTTGCTCTAACTAAAATTTCTTATTTTTTCTACAGGTTTTTGATATTGAAGTTCAAGAAGTAGATTTTTGACGACATACTGATTGACCATCTTTTTGCTGGGAATGTCAAGAAAATTTTACGTGTCAATCGAGGGATATTAGTGATATGTAGTTTTTTGCTAAATATTTGTGAACACAATATTGTGACTAGCTTATCATTGATGTACGGTGCAACTAACTGATATTGATTATTTTTTGAAATATTTTATGAAAGCAATATCATCTTTATAATAATATACTCGATTTTCTAGCTAGTTGCAAATTGAATGTGATTTAGGGAATTGTGGCTTGTTTCTTTAAGGCCTAGACTGTTAGTTCTTTAAATCATTTTTGGAATAGAAAATTTGGTTGTTCGATCTGCCAGATTTGTAGTGCTGCACTGTTCGACTTAGCGACCAGCTTTAATCTTCTCGCAAAAGATATAATGACTTAGTGACCAGCTTTAATCTTCTCGCAAAAGATATAACGACCAACTTCTAGCTGGCCGCAAAAGTGCCGTTTAACGACCATATTTAAACTAGTCGCAAATATATTTAAGGACCAGGAATTTAGTCCCTAATATATGCAAATAGGCACCATAAACATGGTCCTTAAAAATCATTTAAGGGCTAGTTTTACTCTGGTCGCGAAACACTTTTAGCGACTAGTACTGCATCTAGTACTTAATGAGCTTTAGCAGCGGAAGCTATAAGGACCAGTTTAGCTGGTTGCTATTCATCATTAGGGACCAACTCCTTACTTTTAGGGACCAGTTTTCTCTTCGCTATTGAGCATTTTTCTTGTAGTATGAGTGAACAACCTCGGAATCGGGATCTGAAGATTCCAGCAGGGTCGTATGATAATTTCGGACTTGGGCGTATGCCTGTGTCGGGTTAACGGGAGCGTTTTGGCACCTATTGTGGAAGTTAGAGTGGAAGAAATTTCATAAGTTTGGCTCGAAGTGCATTTCAGTGTTATCGATATTCGTTTGGATTTCTGAGTCTAGGAGTAGCTCCGTATGGTATTTCTGGAGCTGGGAGCGCGATCGGAAGTGAATTTAGAGGTTTGTGGGTCATTTTGGAGTCATTTGGCTAAAGATAGAAATTTGAAGGTTTTTGAGATGTTTGACCGGAAGTGGACTTTTTGATATTGGGGTCAGAATCAGATTCCGAATGGAGTAGGTTCGTACTATTGAATATGACTTGCGTGCAAAATTTGAGGTCAATCGGGCGTGATTTGATAGGTTTAAACATCGAAAGTAGAAGTTTGAAATTCTAAAGTTCATAAAGCTTGGATTGGAGGTCGATTCATGATTTTAGCATTGTTTGATGTAGTTTGAGGCCTCGAGCAAGTCCACAACGTGTTTTGGGACTAGTTGATATGATTGGTTGGGGTCCCAGGGGCCTCGGATGGATTTCGGGTGATTAACGGATCGAAATTTAAAATTTTGGATAGCTGAAGGGGTCTGGTTGCTGGTATAACCACTTCTGCGAAGGGTCCACCGCAGATGCTATTTTGGACTGAAAGTGAAGGGACCGCAGAAGCGAGACCGCACCTGCAGAAGGAGAAGTGCAGATGCGGAATTGGGCGACTAGGCTAGGGCCGCAGATGCGGGACCGTACCTGCGGTGGAGAAAACGCAGAATCGGAAAAGAGTGGCCTTGTAAGGAACCGCAGAAGTGGTACTGAAACTATACCTGTGGAACCGCAGAAGCGGTCATAGGACTGTAGTTGCGGAAAGAGTAGGAGGCAAAGGGTTGTTTTAAAGTCGGGATTTGGACATTTTTCTCTCATTTTTCTCTTAGCATGGACGATTTTGGAGAGCTTCAAGTGGATTTTTTTATCATCAACGATAAGGTAAGCTAATCCCATCCGTCTTGAGTTAAATACTTCGATTATGTATGAATTTTAGCATAAAAATTAGTATAAATTTAATGTTTTGGTGGAAACCTAGAAATTGACATTTCTTGGAATTTGACCATGATTTTGGGTATGAAATTGAGAGTAAATTATATATTTGAGTTCGTGAGGTTATGGGTAAACTTATTCTTCAAAAATTTTTAAAATCCGGCCACGTAGGTAGGCCCGAGAATATTTTTGTCAGCTTTCCGATCGGTGTTAGGAATTATTATAAATTGGATTAACATGAGTAGTTTATCGTATATTAATGGATTTGCGTAATCATTGGCTAGTTTTGGAGCGTTGTGCATCAATTAGAGTCTTCGAAAGGGCGTGGGAGGCCGGTTATGGATCTTCGGAGCTAGGTGAGTCTCCTTTATAACCTTGTAAGAGGGAATTGTCCCCATAGGTAAAGTAATTGGTTATGTGCTCCTAATTATGGGGGCTACGTACGCACAAGCTGATGAGAGTCTGTGCGTAGCTACTATTATGCTATTGTCAGGGTAGTTAAGACCCAAAAGCATGCTATACTAGTATTATTTGTGAACCTATTGATGGCTTGAATTGCTGAAATCATATCGAATTAGTAAATGAATTTCTAAAAAGATTAAACTTCATTTTCTTGAATTTTTAAATAAGAATTGGATTTTCTTGGGTTGATTGCTCCCTAATGAATTCTTGATTGACTAATTGTTGTGTTTATTTATATTTGACCACATCGCATGTATGATTCGCGAGTGGAGTAATAGATGCATCTATGGTTCGCACCGTTCGTCCCTTGGTAATGCACAATTTATTTTCTGTTAGAGCGGGCCGTACGCCTCGGCATAATTTGCGCATGCTTGTATTGCTACCTTGAACTTATTAAAGTTATTAGTGCATCTTCATGGCTTGAAATAAATTTGGATAAATAATGAAAAAGAATTTTGGAAATTTCCTATAAAAGAAATAATTGTTTACTTGTTTCCTTCTATTGGATTAAAAATCATGTTTATAAAAGTCCACGATTTCATGTATTATTGACATCACATTATTGGACCTTTAGTAAGTGCCAAAGTCGACCTCTCGTCTCTACTTCTTCGAGATTAGACGGGTTACTTTTTGAGTACACACTATTTTTGTACTCATACTACACTTTTGTGTATTTTTGTTGCATAGGCTCATGTGTTATTAGTGGCCCAGTTGCATTATTCGAGGCGGCCTACAACTAGTATAGTCCCGTTCCAGTATATTGTATTTATATTTCTGTCCACTGTATTCCGAACGGATGTTGTATTTTATTTTCTTCCTAGTAAATTCTCATGCACTTGTGACACCGGGTTCTGGGATGGTTTGAAGTATTTCGTTTTAATTGCTTATCATTTAATTTGAATCGAAGCGATTATCTTTTGTAACACCCCGTAAATTCGACTTAGGTATGAATGATTTAAAGGAGTAGTAAGATTATATTTTGGACATATGAAGTCCTATTGGGATGATTATGGGTGAAAATAGTTGTTTCAAAATCAAGATGGAAAGTGAGGTGCATAAGATTCGACAAAATTCACTAAGTTTGCAGAAGGTCCGTCTTCCAGTAGAGTTTAGTGAAAATGTGTAAGGAATTGGGTAACAATTAAAGTATAAAAGTTGTAGGACTTTAAAATAGCTTTCCAACGATATATTATGGTGCCCAAACGTATCTCTGTGCAAAACGTTATGCACATTTTATAGAATAGTATGCAATATGCGCGCCTGGCAGCGCGCCCATAGCGCGACCGCGCTAATTTTGAGGTAGTGTTACTGCCGTTTTGCACAGTCAATAGCGTGTTCAGGTCTCCAGGAGCGTGGGCGCGCTCGTGGGGCGTTGTTTTAAAGCCATATTTCGTCCCCCACATCCCCAAAACATAAAAACTTGCTCTAGAAAGGAGAACTCTCAAAAACCTAACTCCTTAAGGGTCTTTCCACCACTCAAGGTAAGTTCTAATGGGGATTCTTAGTTAATTTAAATTTCCAACTTCTTATTAACATGGGTAAACCCTCCATATCATTATATTCAATTGGGACATCGTTGTTGAGGGAAGTAACCCTAGAACTCAAATTCAAGAAGATTGAACGTCAAGAAGGTAATATCTTCACTCTTTAATTGATTATAGCATTAGATTAATGATTGTAGACTACAAGTTCATGAGATATGAGTTGATGGGTTTGATAGGAAAGTATGAACGGATTATAGGTTTGGGTTGTTGATTGTAACCATTAGAGATTTTAGAATTTATCATGGAGCAAGAGAATGGGTTATTGTTGTAGAGACACCATTAATAAGGACTATAAAACTTTATGTCACCAAGTGTTTGAGAAAATATTTAAGTGACCAAAACATGAGAATTATTGCTAATTTGGAATCCCTTTAACTTGTATTGATATAGATTAAAGTTGAAAGAGTTGGAGAATATTATATTACGCTCAAGAGTAGGAAGTTAAGGAATGTAAGGCTAACTCTCTATGTTTGGGAATTTTAACGATTTTCCCTAAATCACGTTCTTTTACGACGTTACCAATTGCCTTAGAAATATAGTTAAGCCTAGTTCCTGGAATAGTTGTAGAACTTCTATTCTCTAGATTCATAACTCGTTCATCACTTTCATTCTGAACGTTGTGAACTTAGTGCGTATTAAATATATACTTGGGTTTGATGCCCCCGAGTCTTAGTATAGATTACTCAGTATGTCGTAAACAGTTGAAGTTTCAGTGGTCATAATCAGTTCAAGAATACATATCTCAGTCTAGTCCCATTCAGTATTCCAGTATTATGTAACTTAGTGTGATCCAGTATTCCAGTATTATGTAACTCAGTGTGATCCAGTATTCCAATATTATGTAACTCAGTGTGATCCAGTATTCCAGTAACATGTAACTCTGTGTGATTCAGTATTTCATTATCATATATTGCAGTTTGATTCTCAGGTCCTGAATGTTGAACAACTGTCTGTGGGCCTAAGGCCGCTGTTTATGCTTTATGCATCTTTGGGCCTGAGATTGCAGTTTATGTTTTATGCATCATTGGGCCTGAGGGCGCAGTTTATGCTTTATGCATATTTGGACCTGAGGTCGCAGTTATGTATACGTATACTTAGGCCCAAGGCCGCAATTGTGCGCGCACACACACACACACACACACACACACGCACACACACACACACACATATATATATATATATATATATATATATATATATATATATATATATATATATATATATATATATATATATATATATATATATATATATATATATATATATATATATATATATATATATATATATATATATATATATATATATATATATATATATATATATATATATATATATATATATATAGGGCCTGAGGCTGTAGTTTAGTATTTAGATAAACAGGTTGTTCATCATTCATAAGAGGGAGTATTCATATACTTACTTCCTTTCAGTTCAATTATTAGTTACCGTTCAGTTATCAATTATTAGTTCTGTTACCAGTTATCAGTTCAGTTATTAGTTATCAATTCAATTACCAGTTATCATTTATCAGTTATCGTTTCAGTTTCAGTTTCAACATTTATTATTTCAGTTATCAATTATAAATTCTCAATTATCAGCTTAGTCTCAGTTTCAACATTTATAATTCCTTCTTTCATTTGCTTTACATACCAATACAATTCAAATATACTGACGTCCCTTTTGTTCGGGGCTTGCATCTCACAATGTAGGTAATGATTTACAAGTCGACGATTCAGAGTGCTAGGATTCTCGTACCGGCTATTTGGTGATCCCTAGTTATTTCGGGGCATTATTATTACTTTACAGTCTTTCAGTGTTTACAGATATGCAGTGTTTTTAATACTTCAATAGAGGCTTCATAGACTAGAGTAACAGTTAGACAGAGTCTCAGGCTTTTCATGTTGAGCTATGTTGGCTACAAATATGAGAGAAAATGTATTAGTATTTCCGTACTTTGATTTATAACATCCAGACTTTCAGTATATCAGCATGTGTTAGTTTATCTTCCGCATTCAGTATGTTATGATATTACATGTTGATTCAGCCAGCAAGTTGGTTCGTATGGTCACATGTAATCAGGCACCGAGTGCCATGTTACGTCCAGGCCTAGGTTCGGGGCGTGGCATCTTTTATTTATAAAAATGGAGGAAAATCATAGATTTCAATAATATTAAAACGAGAATTTAATTAAGTAATTTGGTTGGCTTACCTGTCGGTGGTGTCCGGCGCCACCACGACCCTTTAGTGGATTTTGGATCGTGACACCCAGCGTACTGGGATCGCCTAACAAAACTTTATGCAATTGTATGTAACTAACCTTGTAAATCCTCAATTTTTCTTAATAAATCACTGACTATTCAAAAGTACTTTTTTCTTAATCATAAATCATTAATTTGAGAGTATTTATTTCATAAATAAGATAAAAATTTATTGCATGTTATCCACTAATATTGCTATGATAGTTAATTTTAAATAGATCTTTCATTTAAAAAGTATTTATTTATTAACTTTTGTTTGTCTTTACTATATAATAGTCCACAACTTTTTCATAATTATTTTTTTCACGTTTATGAGATACAATACTTATTAATTTAATAGCTCAGTATTAGCTAGTAACTATTACAAATAACTAGTTGGCATGGTATTGTATGGTGAATTATGTGTCACTTTATTAGCTTGTTCAACCTTAAAAATAAATGATGTTAGAGAATCATATTTAAATTGTGAATTATATTTTTATATAAATTCTCTTTCAAATACAAAGCATATTACATAAAAGGAGTATTTTAATAAAAATATCAAATTATAATATCGAAATTCTATTAAGATTTATTACTCCTTAAAAGATACATATAAAATTGTGCATCAAATACATTACTTTTGATGTTTGAGTTGTAACGGTGTTGTGTCACACCTCTTTTTTTTACCGCTTACTACACCGCATGAAGGGTATAATAAAAAGAGTTTTTCCAATTAAAGGACGGTCGGAACGGGATTAGTTATTTAGAGTTTCAGAATCGTCACTTGAGAATATAATGGTGTCTCAAGTCACCGAATTAATCCCGCACCGAGGAAAGTTTGACTCTGTTACA
>MU713567.1:0-32703 GCA_026770625.1 Nicotiana glauca | reverse complement strand
AATTCCCTCCTTCTGACTGAAACCTTTTGCAACCAATCTCGCCTTAAACCTAGCATCTTCCACTTCAGGAATTCCTTCTTTCTTTCTGTAGATCCACTTGCATCCAACTGTCCTTTTCCCCTTTTGTCTTTTCACTAAGACCCATGTCTGATTCTTGTGAAGAGACTCCATTTCTTCCATCATGGCTAACCGCCATTGTGCAGCATCCTTGCAATAAGTTGCTTCAATATACAAGGAGGGCTCCAGATCCTTAATTTCTTCTTGTGCAGCTATGAACGCATATGCAATCAAGTTTGCTTGATTTATAAGGCGTTCCAGTTCTCGTGTCTGCCTCTTCTCCCTCCCCTTCGCAATTGTTTATGGTTTATTGACAGCAAGTTCTTCAAGGTCTACATCTTCTGACTCACTTTTAACCTGAGTCTCTTGATCCTTTTCCTTGGCAAGCTCCACCGAAGGCTCCACCTGCTCGTTGTTCTTGTTTCCTAAAAACTCCACGTAAACTTTACAGGGATCAAGTATAGAGGATTCATCGAAGGTGACATCTCTACTATAAATTTGAGTAAAGACAAACACCAAAGTTTGTATCCTTTTACTCCATCCACATACCCTATGAATATGGCCTTCTTAGCCCTTGGTTCAAGCTTTCCTTCATTAACGTGATAACAAGCTGAACACCCAAATACTCGTAAGTATGAATAGTTAGAGGGTTCACCTGACCATACCTCATTTGGAGTCTTAAAGTCAATTGCCGATGCTGAAGATCGATTGACAATATGAGCTGCAGTGTGAACTGATTCAACCCAAAATACTTTGGATATTTTGGCTTGTATGAGCATACAACGAGCCTTTTCAAGTCGGCAACTCCATTCTGCTGTGGGGTATGCCTGACCGTCCTATGTCTTGAGATCCCATGAACCTTGCATAATTCGTTAAACTCTTCATTGCAAAACTCCAAGCCATTTTCTGTGCTAAGATACTTGATTTTTCGCTCCATTTGATTTTCAACCAAAATCTTCCACTCTTTAAATGCTTCAAAAGCATCACTTTTTGCCTTCAAAAAATGCAGCCAAAACTTTCGTGAGAAATCATCAATAAAAGTGAGAAGATACCTCTTTCCGCCCTTCGATGGAAGTTTAGAGGGACCCCATAAATCTGAATGGATGTAGTCTAGCACTCCTCTTGTCTTGTGTTTGCCAGTGCTGAAGCTGACCTTCTTCTGCTTCCCTAGAACGCAGTGCTCACATAAGTCAAATGTGTTGATCTTCTCACCTTCCAAAAGGTTACGATTGCTCAACATCTCTAGTACAGGTGCGCTTATATGACCCAGTCTCATGTGCCATAGTCTTGACTTGTCATCATTAGATAACTGGACTGTAGATGCATTTGTTGAGCCAATAATGGTGCTTCCGGACAATGTGTATAGGCCGTTCTCCAGCTTGCCTTTCAGCATTACTAAAGAACCTTTAGTCACCTTCATAGTTCCTGCTTCGCTCATGTACCTGTAGCCTTGTTCATCTAGAGTACCCAAGGAGATCAAATTCTTCTTCAGATCAGGAACATGACGGACTTGTGTAATAGTCCTCACGACTCCATCATGGCAGCGAACTCGAACTGAGCCAATGCCAACTATTGCACAAGTTGCATTATTGCCCATTACTACGGTTCCTCCACTTTTCTCATAGCTGCTAAACCAGTATTTTCGGAACGTCATATGTAGAGTACAAACAGAGTCTAACACCCATTTGTTTCCATAATTACTATTATTACACGATGTTGTTAGTACATAATCATTATCAAAATCATGTACCTGTTCAAATGTATATGCACTCGCCTTTTCCTTGGACTTTGACATTGGGCAATCTCGTTCAAAATGCCCTTTCTTGCCACAACCCCAACACTCCATATTATTCTTGTTCATACGAGATTTTGATATGTACTTTGATTTGCTCTTTCCCTGTTAGCTAGTCCGTCCTGTCACAAAGAGCCCACTTGCCTGGTCATCTCTGTCTCCTTCGATGTGCCTCCGCACATCATTAGAGTTAAGTGCCTTCCGCACTTGATCAAGCTTGATAGGCTCCTTGCTATACATCATTGAATTCTCATATCATGATATCCTGAAGTCAATGAAAATAGCAAAGCACATGCAAGAGCCTCCTCCTCTCTTTTAATTCCTGCAATTTGTAAGTCCATGACAAGTTTATTGAACGCATCTATATGATCTTGTAACGAAGTACCTGACCCCATCTTAAATGTGTGAAGACGCCGTTGCAACAACATCCTTGTTGTCACTGATCGGTCTTGGTATATCCCTTCTAGCTTTTCCCATAACTGTTTGGCCGTCTCTTCGGTACTTGTACTCACTTCACAAAGCACGTTAGGTGCAAGGGACAGTTGGATTGCACTCAATGCATCCCCTTCAATCTTTTCCATGTCTGGAGCTGATATATCCTTAGGAAACTTTCCGTCAATAGCATGGATTGAACCTTCCCTCCGCAGTAACGCCATCATCTGGGTCTTCTAGATATTGAAGTTGTTGCGTCCACTGAATCTATCAATTTCAAAGTTCATGGAACTCATCTTTGCTTGTTCTTCCTCCTTGGATCATTAAGGAATCCCGTCGCTCTGATACCAATTGTTAGCGAAAACGTAAAAGAAAGAACACAAGATTTAATGTGGTTCGGATCAAAATAATCCTACGTCCATCAGAGAACAATTGCCTTTCTATTATTTACAATGGAAGGGGAGATTTTCCAATTACACTTAAGAGAATTTCTCTCTTAACTCTCTAATCACTACCGTGTATTGTATTGTTTTTGGTATGAATTCTACAAATGAAGGAGTGCATCTATTTATAGAGGTAAAGACCTCCTCTTGATGTCATTGGTGACATAAAACTACTTCCTCTTGATGTCATGGGTGACATCAAAGGAGGAAACTTCCTCCTAGAATTCATACCAACTCTTTCCACCAACTCTTCCAATTGGCATGCCATTGTTGACTAAACATAAACCAACATTTTCAGCATGCCATTGTTTACTAAACATAAACCAACATTTTCACTTGCGTGTGTGTATGGCCTCAACAAGTTTTTGGCACCGTTGTCGGGGACTTAGAAATTAATTATTTTTCTAAATTAGACTTTTACTTTTATCTTTACAAGTTTTTTTTCTTCTCTTTTTGTAAATATTTTGAATTTTATAACTATTTGACTTTTCTCCTTGTGTGTTTCTAGTTCTCTCAACATGACATCTGTGAGGTTTGAATTTGAATATGGGAGTAAGGGTTGGTATTGGGACGTATATTCTCAATTAGGCGAATATGCGGAACAACGTTGTCTTCTAACAACATTGGTAAATGATTGGTCTAAGGTGAGAGATGAACTTGCACATAAAATTGATAATTTTGGCTTAGCTGTACATAACTTAGATGCAGATTTGAGTGCAAAGGTTGATGCATGTAACGCCCAACAATTTAATAATGAGTTATGTGAAGCTGAAAAAAATCTTCTAGACCAAATTGAGGAGCTAAAACGAGAATACCAATCACTAGACCCTGTTTTTCTTGAGGATGCCATTAGACCTCATTCCAACCATTTTTTCACATTATGTTTAGATAGTAAGATAGTAATCGAGCCATCTGAGCCAATGAAGGGGTCAAAGAGTGAGGATGAGAGCGCCTATATTCTTGAATTTGTTGTGCCAAAAAGCAAAAATTACATTCCTCATCTAAAGGCCGAGAGGTATAGAGTGAAAAATTTATTACTTGGCCTAGTTATCTTTGTAGCCCCACCAAAGGTGCATAGCCACAGACTGGATGCCATGTTAGGGGTACAATTCATAAGTTCAAGGTGGAGACAAAAATTGGTTCAAGTCGTGCCGCGACTTTAAATTAGGCGCTTGTTGGGAGGCAACCCAGCTTTACTGCTTTCTTTTATTTTTATTTATTTTTGTTTATTTTATTTTTCTATCTTTGTAGCATTTTTTGTAGGATTATGAGCATAGAAGAAAAGCCACTGGAAGTGTGCAAAAGTGAGCTATGTGGTTAAAATAAGTGTGAGGTGACCGCACAAAGGATCGTTCCTGGGAGAAGTCTGAGTATCTCGCGAGCTGCTAAAGCTTCGGCCTTTGGCCTACCAGGGAGTCTCTTTTGCCCTCTTGTTATTTTTAGTGTGCATTGAGGACATTGCACAACTTTAAGTGTGGGGTGAGGAGATTTTCGGGGTAATTTTCTGTGCTATGTTAGCTTAGTTATAGTACTCGTTCTTAGTGTAGTAATTTTTTTATTAAAAAAATTAAAAATAAAAAAAATAAAAAACGAAAAAAAAATTGAAAAATTTGGACTTTTCCCAATGATGGATTTTGTGGACAACTTTCTTGAGGGATTAAGGTCCAATAAAAAATGAAAAAAGGGTGAAAAATAGAAAAAATCCAAAAATGCGTATTTTTTTTAGGTAGCAATAATCCCCCATGATTTTTCTTTGTCCAACGATTCTTTTTCATGGGATGTAGTTTGAACCAGATAGTAGTATTTTTTATTTTTTTTATTTTTAGAGTAGATTAGAATTTAGGGAATAAATGGAGGAAGGATGATGAACCTAGACGCCCTTGACTTGTTTGATAGTAGTATATTTAGGCTTTGGCATTGTAGTATCTTCCCTATGATTTGAAATTATTGATGATGCCTTGCTTAGTTTGATAGCATGGCTTGTGATGCCTATGTCTCATTTTCTCGACTTATGTTCACTTTGTGCTTCATGTTTAATATCTCGTGACTCCGTGAATACTTGCATTTGTTTGAGAGTCGGAATGAGACCGTTCTTAGTGAGTCATGTGCCATGTGTGGTGAGGTTTTTGTATAGTCTATGTATTGTACTCGTGTCTAGAACTTGCCAGGTATGTGAGTTGAAGCGAAAATTTAGGTGATGTTCGGTTTGAAAAGTGATTTTAGGCTTTATTTGATCTTTTTTGAGCTTTATTACTTATCACAAATAAAATTTATCCCTAATTAAACCTTTTGAGCCTATAGACTTTTATTTGGCATCCACATTACAAGCCTATACCCTTTTTATTCTTAATTGACACTGCTTTAATCCCTTTTCCTCTTAAAGCACTTTAATTGTGAGATGAGTGCTAAAAGAAGTATGAAGGGACTAAGTGTGGGGTGACTTTTGAGTGGAACCAATGAAAAAAATAAGGGTGCACTTATTTTTTTTAAAATAATACACCACTAGCGGAAATTGAAAAAAAGAAGAGAATAATCTGAAGAAAACAAAAATAGAGATGAATACATTGTTGTCTTGTTCTTGATAGTGGGTATGAATTAATATAGTGCTTAAAGAAGTTTGGAGCATTTTTTGGGTGATATTTTTTGTGAAAGTGAAGTGGATTGAAGAATTTATGCTTAAAGTTGATTATGTGGTGTGTTAAAGTGCATAGGAAGGTTAGTCACTATTCCTAAATATATCCTACCCGTCCCTTAGCCCACATTACAACCATGAAAAATACCTAATTAATTTTAGATCGAGCGAGCCTACATTAGTAGAGATTTACATTAAGGGCAAGCCTATGGTACCAATTACATGCATGTGACTTCTTTTGTGAGGATGAGCGATTTTCTTTGATATATGTGAGTATGAGATTCGAATGTGTGGATTGATTTTAATTTCTTTGCTTTGGTTGTGAGGGTACATGGTTTCACGAAGGATAGGTAACATTATTAGACTTCTCTAGGATGTTGGGTGTTCAAGTCATGAGTGCATTGTGACATTGAGTCGGTCTTTGAGGATAGGATTGTTGTGAGCATATTGTATTTGTTTGAATATTTTTGAAGAATGACATAAGTAAAGGGAAGTGTATGATGATTGCATATGCTAGAATTTAATTGTTGCTATAAACCATAATCATTGGTGTAGTGTGCTTCGAATATGTTAAGTGCTCATAGATAGAGTATATATTTGGTTACTCGAGGACGAGCAAAGTTTAAGCGTGGGGTGTTGATGATAGGCTATAATTACGTATTTTAGTCGCTTATTACACTCTAATTTACTGCACTTTAATTGAGTTTGAGCTGTAATCGCTAGTGTTTTGCACTAATGGTGTGTTTTATGCCTTGTAGGAGTGATTCCGAGCTATGTAGATATTATGGAATGAATTCAAGTGATTTGGAGCTTTAAAGTTTGAGTAAAAGTTTAAGGAATTAAGCCGGGATCGTGTTTGGGGATCAACAGATGATAGTTAAAGCGAACGAAGAATCGAGTAGGCATATTGTGCACTGTCTAGTAAGATGGATATAAATTTTTTCTCAGAACTCCATTTAGGCTCCACAATATATGGTTGGACAGATAACTCAAAGGGCTACAACTTTCATGTTTTACGTTTTTCCAAATTCAAAACATAACAGGGTAAAAAATACGCGTCAATAGCGCGGTCGCGCTCGTCAGGCAGAACACTGGGCCACTAGCGCGACCGTGCTAGTCAAACCCGGGAAAAGTGTCCTTTTTCACATTGGAGAAGGTATAGCTGTTTGGTCCCAATACTACTTGGTATATATACATGAAAAAATAGTATTTTGAGGGAGGTGGACGTTTTTAGAGGAAAACACAAGCACAGAGCCGTCGTGGAGGCCGGGTTTCATCTTTTCTTCCATCAACTTAGTCTTTTTATGTTTCTTTGTATGATTTGTTGTTTTTCTACCATGTCTATGTGGAGCTAAACTTCACGTTCTAGGGTTGTGGTTCTTTCATGACTATTGTTATTCGGATATTGATTTTGATTTCTTAGTTTATAATATTGGTTTGTTTATTTAATCCTGCACTTAATTATTTGATTGTTTGATCACCAATTGAATACTATCTACGAATCTTGAATTGAACTAGAAAGTGGGAATTCTAAATTGCATATAGGATTGAGTAGAGCAAGTTCTTGAACCTGGGCATCGGGGAACAGATTAGCGGTTATGATAGACATATACCTAATTGCCTTGCTTGGTTGATTTACAGGAATTATAAATACATTCTTGTTGATTCTAAATCTATAGACATATAGGCATTAGGTTAGCTTGAATAGGCGAGTAAGAACTCGACAGATTCTTATGAGCAATATAAACCATGTCAACCAATAAACTAGATAAATTAGTTAGTCAATTAAATTGAAGAATACAATAGGAATGTTAGATAGCCCATAACCCTAGATTGTTTTCATTACATTGATATCATAAAAATCTGCTCTTTCTCTCTGTTAAAAGTTTATTATTTATATTTTTTATTTAATTAGTTTATAACCAAATACTTCTAGGTTTAATTCTTGTACAGATAATCAGGATAGTGTAATTTAGTTAATAGTTAATCATAAGTCCTCGTGGGTTCGACATCCGACTTTTAGTTACTTTATTACTTGATGACCGCGTATACTTGCGTGTGCGTTTGGCCTCAACAGTAAGTTGGTACCAAAATTAGTCAATCCATAAAATATTATCAATATTATCCAATTAGCTATTTGTAGCTAAAAAAATAAATTTTGCATTTTTTTTTTTGAGTGGGTATTGTTGGAATAGATTGGATACATCTTAAGGAGTTTAAATTTCAATTTTGGAATAATTTGGTAGAGTTTTAAGGATTGAAAATTCGAATTAGAAGATGAACATGGGAAAACATGATATATATATATCATACTGTGTATCATTTGTGTTTCATATATGTACCATATTTGAATTAAATGTTTATTACATGAATATCCATATAAACCTATGTGTGAGATACATGCGTGGTACATGTTTGATACATATGCCATCAAAGCATTTTTTGAACTCAATTTTAACAATGAATTTTGATATCAAATCAGTCCAATTCACCTCTAATCTTCCTCAAATTATATATATTGACTCATCTATATGTTTTCAATAGATTTCAACCATACCCATTAGAAAACGTCCATTTTATGCTTAAATTTTTGGAACCTTGTATTTATTTTTTGTATTCCATCACCTTGTTTGCTACCTCATCCGTGAAATTTCCTTTATGTCTTGCATCTAATGTTATTGATCACACTTAAAAATATAGAAGGAGATCTTTATGTGTATTCTTGTAACGACCCGACAGGTCGTTTTGAGCTCTAGCGCGTCGTTCAGCAGTTTGAAGCCCTGAGTACCTTCACTTCAGATATTATGACTTGTGCATGGTCGGAATAGAGTTCTGGGAAGTTCAGAGTTGATTTGGAGAGAGAGTTCTCATTTTGGAAGCTTTAAGTTGAAATAATTGAATAAGATTAGACTTTTGAGTAACGACCTTGTAATCGGGATTCGAAGGTTCCAACAAGTTCGTATGATGATTTTGAACTTGGGCATATGTCCGGATCGGGTTTTGGAAAACCCGAAAATGTTTTGGCGCCTATTGTGGAAGTTAGCATTTTTGGAAGAATTTCATAAATTCGTGTTGAAGTGCATTTCAGTGTTATCAATTTCTGTTGGGATTACGAGTCTAGGAGTAGCTCCGTATAGTGATTCTGGTGTTGGGAGCGCGATCGGAAGTGAATTCGGAGGTCCATGGGTCATTTTGGAGTCATTTTGCTAAAGATATAAATTTGAAGGTTTTCGAGGAGTTTGACCAGAAGTGGACTTTTTGGTATCGAGGTCGGAATCCAATTCCAGAAGTTGGAGTAGGTCCATAACGTTGAATGTGACTTGTATACAAAATTTGAGGTCAATTGGACGTGATCTAATAGGTTTCGACATTGAATGTAGAAGTTTGAAATTCTAAAGTTCATTAATCTTGAATTGGAGTGTGATTCATGTATTAGTGTTGTTCAGTGTAATTTGAGGCATTGACTAAGTTCGTGTCATGTTATGGGACTTGTTAGTATACTTGGTTGGGATCCCATGTGGCTCAGATGAGTTTTGGAGGAGTTTTTGGAAGAGTTTGGCGTTTTGAGCATAAGCATGTAAAGATGAAAAGGTCCATTTTTAGTTCTAGAGATCGAAACTCGATTTCGAGACTTTCAGGTTTTGATAATGAATTATAGGAGTGATCTGGAATGTTTGGTCTACTTTCATCAAGTCGCGATTGAGTTTTTAGCGCAAAACATGAGTTAATTATTTAACGAGCGAAATTGGTATCTCATTGAGTAAATGAGCTCTGAATTGAAATTCGATTGAAAGAATAGATTTGTATTATTATTTGTGACTCATAGGAACAAGAATTGTCGAATTCCGAGTTCGTATGAGGAAGTTAGAGCATTTTTAGTAAAATTAAAAGCTGCTAAAATTTCTAGGCAATTGTTGTGTTTTTCGCATGTGTGTGAACAGTACTACACCTGCGTGAACAGTAACCACAGATGCGTGAAAAGTACCCGCAGGTGCGTGAACAGTAACCGCACATGTGTGAACAGTAACCGCAGTTGCGAAAATATTGGACAGTGTATAAATTGAGCAGTTCGAGATTTTTACTCATTTTTGTAGTTATGAAGCTCGGATTAAAGCGATTTTTGAGGTAATTTTTACCATATGAATTGAGGTAAGCGTTCTATATCCAAAAATAATTATATTTAATGGTTCCATGGTTGCTTTCATCAAGTATTAATGAATCAAATGGAAAAAATTGGAGAAAATTTGTAAACTTTTCAAAAATAAAATTTCTAGATTTGGAGGTCGATTCGTTATCGGAATTTGATAAAATTGGTATGGTTGAACTTATATCGGAATGAGTTGTCAGATTTTGTGAGTTTTTTTGGAATCCAATCATGTGGGCCCGAGGGAGATTTTGTCAACTTTTCGAGCGGAGTTAGGAATTTATCTAAATTGAATTATTGTGAGTATTAGAGCCTATATTTATGGATTTTTCTCATTTGTTGGCTAGTTTTGGAGCGTTGCGAATCAATTTGAGTCGACGAAAGGGCTTGGAAGCTGGTTATGGAACTTCGGAGCGAGGTGAGTCTCCTTTCTAACCTTGCAAGAGGGAATTGTCCTCATAGGTGAGTTAATTGGTTATGTGCTCCTACTTATGGGGGCTACGTACGCACGAGGTGACGAGAGTCCGTGCATAGCTACTATTATGTTATTGTCCGGGCAGTCTAGGACCTAAAAGCATGTTGTACTTGGAATAATTGTAATGTTGTTTACAGTTGAATTGCTCAAATCCTGTCGAATTGGTAAATGAATTTCTAAAAGGATTAAACTTCATTTTCTTAAATCGTTAAAAGAGAATTGGATTTTATTTGGATAAATGTTCCCCGATAAATTCTTAATTGGCTGTTTGAGCATGTATTTCTATGTGGACCTGTGTTGCATGTATGATCCGCGAGCAGGATGATTGTTTATTTAAGTTTGATCGCGTCGCACGTACGATTCGTGAGCGCGGTTATAGATACATCTATGGTTCGTTCCATTCGACCCTCTGGCAGTGCACAATTTAAATATTGTTGGATCAGGTCGTACGTCCTCGGCATGATTTGCGCATACTTGTATTGCTGCCTTGAACTTGTTAAAGTTGTTATTGCCTCTTTCTGGCTTGAGAATATTTGTATAAAGGACTTAAAGAAATTGGAAATTTCCTATAAAAAGAAAGAATTATTTATTTGCTTCATTCCATTGAATTACAATCATGTTTATAAAAATGCACGATTTAATGTGTTATTGATATCACATTATTGGACCACTAGTAAGTGTCAAAGTCGACCTCTCATCTCTACTTCTTCGAGATTAGACGGGATACTTACTGAGTACACGTTGTTTTCGTACTCATGCTACACTTGCTGTGCATTTTTTTGCACAAGCACATGTACTTCAAGTGGCCTACTGGGCGTAGCAGCATGGATGATACGGGGACTAGGTGAGCTGCATTACTCGAGGTGACCCGCAGCTAGTTTAGTGTCTTTTAGTGTATTGTATTTACTTTTTGTCCAGTTTGTATTCCGGACGGATATTGTATTGTATTGTTTCTTAGAAATAACTTATGCACTTGTGACACTGGGTTCTGGGGATGTCTATGGGTTTATTCAGAATTTTAAAAGTTGTCAAATGTTTCATTTCTTATTTAATGAAATTTACTACGTGTTGTCTCACCGTATTAAAGAAGTGATTTTGAAAATATTTAAAATGAGAATTTAATTGAGTATTTTGGTTGGCTTGCCTGACAGCGGTTTTCGGCGCCATCATGATCCTTAGTGGATTTTGGGTCGTGACAACATGGTTTCAGAGCACTAGGTTCCCGTAGGTCTCACGAGTCATGAGCAAGTCAAGTAGAGTCTCGCGGATCAGTACGAAGACGTCTGTACTTATCCTCGGGAGGCTGTGGGACTGTTAGGAGTAATTCCCTTCTTGATTCCTCATCATGCCATTTGATCCCTGGAGGCTTATGCATTTAATTTCCTTCCTATTCAATCTTATGCGACGCGAACCGCTTGTTATAAATCGAGAATTGAAGAATTGTAATGGTACTACTGATGCAGGGCAGGGTATTTTTCCCTGCATAGTTATTTGAGCTATTATCGTCGCATTGTGGAAGGATATTCTGTCGTTTCAGCTCAGTAGTGATACTTCTGAGAGCTCTGAAGCTAGGCACAAGTTGTCATGATGCCATGAACGATTGTTCCGCAGTATTGATATGATGGTAGGATGTTTGCCTACACGTCGGGGTAATGAACGACTTGAAGGGAGGTTTACTCAGTGCATGATCTAGAGATTCGGTATTTTATTCTCGACAGAGGAAATGCAATCGGACTAGGAATGATCAGATATGGGCTGATGGAGTAACAAGACTTGGTATTTGCGAGTGTGGTAGAGTTTTCTTCTATGATGATGTGTTGTTGTCCTAATTGAACGTACTACGTTCGCTAGTGTTATGATCTTCTACATTCACCTTTGGGGTAAGATATTGAGAAATAGTATTGAAGAAGCGGCTGTCAAACATCATGGGGTGCGGTAGTTCAGGATTGAATCAGTGTTTCTAATGTTGACGATTCGAGAAAGATGATCTTCGGAAAGGTATAAGTTAGCAGCAATTGTGGGTTCAAGTTCCACGAAGATAGATTTTATTTAAGGCAATAACTGAGCAACAAAGGATGAGGAAGGGCATGTGGGGAGTGTCAGGTGGTAGTTAAAATTTCTAGAAGGCCAGGTATAAGAAGCAAAGGTCGAGTAGTCGACTAAAGGGGTGAGTTTTGCCAAAATGGGAGAGTTTTGAATGATTTTGGAATTTTAGTGATTGATGATTTGGGCCTATGGATTAATTTGAAGTATGGGCTATTATGTGGTAGAAGATTTGATATAACGGAAATGAGCTGCTTGAAATGAAGAAGGATACAACCTAACTTCGAATTGGAAGGATGTTTCCGTGCACTTAATTGATGTCCACGAGGGGTGAATGGACTTGTGCAGCTAGAGAGTGAGCTTGGAATCAGGATGTGGCATTAATGTCGTGATGATTTCACCACGTGTAGCAGCATTGGAAGACGTCGGCACGTAAATCCCACAGGTGTGTAATCTCCAGTGAGCGGACCGGCAGTTGCATGGTTGGCGAAGCTTCTGCGAAAATTCTATTGGTTATATAGTAAGGAGATCGGTCATGAAAATTTGGTAGATGATTCAGAGTATAAAAGGGGTTTTACAGAAAGATTCCAAGAATGTTAGTGGTTGATGGCGGAAGGTTATGTTAATTTGAGATAAAGAATACTGGTGAATTCCAGAGATTATGTATCAGTGGCTTCAAGCTAAGTGGGAGAGTCCCACCGCCTATGACTGGGTTGCATGGTTAACTACTTGCGAGATTTCTGGTTATTAGCATATTGATGGGTCATTTCAGCTACGGAAAGAACATAAGTAGTAATTCGAGCAAAGGAATTGTTAAAGGTGTGCTGTGGTTGGCCTTATTGGCTCATGTTCAGACTTGGGGAAAGATTCAGGATTTATGCCTTGTATAGGCGGGTTTCAAGGGAAATGATTCTGTCGGGTGCTTCATCTAGAGGGTATTCATGTGCTAGGAGATTTATGGAATTGATTATATTCGGGGCTAAGTTAGAGTAGGTGGCTCTCAGCAACAGTCCTAGTGGATTGAAAGGCGCAAAGAGTAATGCCTAGTGATTTCGAGCCTATAGGTACGGTTAAGAATCAAGCTTTGTAGCAGCTTAAGAGAAGAGTCACAAAATGTTCTATGATGTTTTGACTTGCAATGTAGCCTTAGGGAGGTATGAAATGGTTCGTGGGGTTTGAGACATCATGGTCTCGTGATTCAAGGTCACTCGAAATGAGTGCGGGTGGAGTGTGTTATGTGTTGAATAAAGTTATTATTATTTCTAAAGCAATCAAGGATAAATTGGAAGAAGATAGATTGATTTGCCATAGTTGAATTGGCATATTGGTGGCTTAGGCCACTACTTAGGGATTTGCATATTTTATGATTATGAGGATTCACTTGTGTGTTGCTATGGTCCTCTTGGAAAGAGTTAAGTAAAAAGTTTTCAGATAATAAAGTGTTAATATATTAGTGGTTCCGGAGTTATGATGAAAATTGTGTTCTATCGTATATTGGCATGTTGAGTACAGAGAGTGGCATGAAATTGGAAGCGAGGATCAGGGTTGCAATTTGGTGTTGACAAGGGATGTCACGAGCTCGGATGAGTAGGAAAGAAGTTGCGATATTTAAAGTAAGTTGGTATTATCTTCATCGTCACCTAAAATCGGTGTTGGTGAAAAAGGCTTTGCATTCTGGTTAAGGATTCTTGATTGTTTTTAGCGTTAGTACGGCCGGCGAGTTGGATGTAAAGATTTGTTATCTGTTACGGAAGGCTGTGGGAGCGTGCCTACGAAAATGTTGTATTAGTGTGGCATGTAGCCACTTGATTGATTGAAGATTTAAGTCAGGTATGAATATTGTAGTGATGTCGTTAAATTGAGAATTGATACCTGGAGCGGTTTATTAGGTTGTGGACTGTGGAGGATTACTCCGGTTATAATGGTTGTCCTTATATGTTATAAGGAGTAAAGGAAGTATCTATGGACCCTTGAAAGGTTATTAGCCTAGTTCGGTGCGCTCAAAACCAGCTTGAGGTCTGCGGAGGGGTTTAAATGTGAATATGGGATTTATATCAGGCCAGATGTGTTCATTTCAGTAAGGCGCTCTTTGTGGAAGAGTAGCCAGGGTGTTATTTTGTCATGAGTGATTTCAAGTAATGGTATATTGCACCTTGTGGGTTGTGAGACGGCTTGGTGAATTGCTTACGTGTTAAGGTTCCGCGTAGAGATGATGTTATGTGAGCAGGATGGCTCTCGGGATTCAGATCGTATATCACACCTCAGTGGTTCTTGAGTTTTGTAGCCTATGACACTATATGTCTTCCCAGGGATGGTATTATGCACTTAACGTGCTTGTGACTGATATTCGGCATTTTGTTGTAATGAGCAATTTAGCTCGATGTATATCTCCTTATGTGAAATCTATGTGTGGATCGGGTGGCACGCCGCCATGAGTATGTTATTTATATCGGGTTGCACACCGCAACAACGATATATTGAGTACATTTCCCCGCACCTATTTTTATGTGTTTTGTTTCCTCTTTTCCTGAGAGAAACTTATATTAGCTGTGTGCCCGCGTCGCATGCATGATTTGCGAGCGGGGTGTCTGTTCAAATATGTTGACCGCGTCGCATGTATGATTCGTGAGCGGGGTAATTGGAATTTATTTTCAGAGTTCATTTTCCTTTTCTATCGCATTTGAATTGGTAGCCTATTGGCACATTGCGACATCATATAAGACTTTTGACCATGTTCGGTGTGGCTTATTGCCTGAGCAGTTCGAACTGGGTGAGACGAGATCATTGGACTTAGGATCAGTGCAATCTGAATATACAAAGTATATTAATGAGAAAAGACCATTATTTGGTTGGAAAAGAGGTGATGGTTCTTGAAAGGAGTATAGACCCTATGAATCAGTGATTCGGCAATTGGTTATGAATTCCTACACTTCTTCCATCGTGGCGGTATTGTAAGAGTTAGAGCAAGACCTATGTAGGTCATGAGGTGCAATGGGAGCATCAGATTCGTGGAATTTCAATTTGTTCGATCAGAGAATGCTATTGTGGTCCTGTGAGTAAAGTGGTGCAAGGTGTGAATTCAGCTAAGATATGCAGCCATGTTTTGGTGTTGCGTGTAGTCATTGATACGACAAGCGTATGTTGGAACAGGCCTGGCAGAGAATTCCGGATGATGAAATTGGCTCTAAGGCTTATTTGCTTAAGTGAAAAAGGATATCTTTAGATTGACCGAGCTAGGGCGCCCAACTGAGTTGTGGTAGCACGGGTAGGTGCTCGAGGTGTTTAACAGTGATACCAGGCAACCCCATCACAGTTCCTAGCACGTTCGAGGACGAACGTATGTTTAAGCGGGAGAGAATGTAATGACCCGACTGGTTGTTTTGAGCTCTAGCACATCGTTCAGTAGTTTGAAGCCCTGAGTAGCTTCACTTCAGGTATTATGACTTGTATGCGTGGTCGGAATTGAGTTCCGGGAAGTTCAAAGTTGATTTGGAGAGAGAGTTCTCATTTTGGAAGCTTTAAGTTGAAAGAATTGACTAAGATTGGATTTTTGAGTAAACGACCTCATAATCGAGATTTGAAGGTTCCAGCAAGTTCGTATGATGATTTCGAACTTGGGCGTATTGTCCGGATCAAGTTTTGAAAGACCCGGGAATGTTTCGGCACCTATCTTGGAAGTTAGCATTTTTGGAAGAATTTCATAAATTCGGGTTGAAGTGCATTTCAGTGTTATCAATGTCCATTGGGATTCCGAGTCTAAGAATAGCTCCGTATGGTGATTCTGGTGTTGGGAGCGCGACCGGAAGTGAATTCAGAGGCCCGTGGGTCATTTTGGAGTCATTTGGCTAAAGATAGAAATTTGAAGGTTTTCGAGGAGTTTGACCAGAAGTGGACTTTTTGTTATCGGGGTCGGAATCCAATTCCGAAAGTTGGAGTAGGTCCATAACGTCGAATGTGACTTGTATGCAAAATTTGAGGTCAATCGGTCGTGATCTAATAGGTTTTGACATCGAATGTAGAAGTTTAAAATTCTAAAGTTCATTAATATTGAATTGGAGTGCGATTAATGTTTTAGTATTGTTCAGTGTAATTTGAGGCATCGACTAAGTTCGTGTCATGTTATGGGACTTGTTAGTGTACTTGGTTGGGATCCATGGGGCTCAAATGAGTTTTAGAGGAGTTTTTGAAAGAGTTTGGCGTTTTGAGCATAAGCATGTAACGATCCAAAGATTCATTTTTAGTTCTAGAGATCGAAACTCGATTTTGATACTTTCAGGATTTTGATAATGAATTATAGGAGTGATCTGGAAAGTTTGGTCTAATTTCATCAAGTCGCCATTGAGTTTTTAGCGCAAAACATGAGTTAATTGTTTAACGAGCGAAATTGATATCATATTGAGTAAATGAGATCTAAATTGAATTTCTATTGAAGGAATAGATTCATATTATTATTTTTGACTCATAGGAACAAGAATCGTCGAATTCCGAGTTTGTATGAGGGAGTTATAGCATATTTAGTGAAATTAAAAGCTGCTAAAATTTCTGGGCAATTGCTGTATTTTTCGCAGGTGCGAGAACAGTACCGCACCTGCGTGAACAGTAACCGCAGATGCGTGAAAAGTACCCGCAGGTGCGTGAACAGTAACCGCAGGTGCGTGAACAATAACCGCAAATGCTAAAATGTTGGACAGTGTATAAATTGAGGAGTCTGAGATTTTTACTCATTTTTGGAGCTGTGGAGCTTAGATTAAAGTAATTTTTGAGGCAATTTTTACCATATGAATTGAGGTAAGTATTCTATATCCAAAATTGATTATATTTAATGATTCCATGGTTATTTTCATCAAGTATTAGTGAATCAAATGGACGAAATTGGAGAAAATATTTAAACTTTTCAAAAACAAAAATTCTAGATTTGGAGGTGGATTCGTTATCGAAATTTGATAAAATTGGTATGGTTGAACTCGTATCGGAATGGGTTGTCAGATTTTTTGAGTTTTTTTAAAATCCGAACACATGGGCCCGAGGGCAATTTTGTCAACTTTTCGAGCGGAGTTAGGAATTTATCTAAATTGAATTGTTGTGAGTATTAGAGCCTATATTTATGGATTTTTCTCATTTGTTGGCTAGTTTTGGAGGTTTGCGAATCGATTTGAGTCGTCGGAAGAGCTTGGAATCCGATTATGGAACTTCGAAGTGAGGCGAGTCTCCTTTCTAACCTTGTAAGAGGGAATTGTCCCCGTAGGTGAGTTAATTAGTTATGTGCTCCTACTTGTAGGGGATACGTACGCACGAGGTGACAAGAGTCCGTGTGTAGCTACTATTCTGTTATTGTCCGGGTAGTCTAGGACCCAAAAGCATGTTGTACTTGGAATAATTATAATGTTGTTTACAGTTGAATTTCTTAAATCCTGTCGAATTGGTAAATGAATTTCTAAATGGATTAAACTTCATTTTTTTAAATCGTTAAAAGAGAATTGGATTTGTTTTTGGATAAATGTTCCCCGATAAATTCTTAATTGGTTGTTTGAGCATGTATTTCTATGTGTACATGTGTCGCATGTATGATTCGCGAGCAGGGTGATTGTTTATTTAAGTTTGACCGCGTCGCACGTATGATTCGCGAGCGGTTAATAGATGCATCTATGGTTCGCGCCATTCGACCCTCTGATAGTGCACAATTTAAATATTGTTGGATCGGGCCGTACGTCCTCGGCATAATTTGCGCATGCTTGTATTTCTGCCTTAAACTTGTTAAAGTTGTTATTGCCTCTTTCTGGCTTGAGAATATTTGTATAAAGGACTTAAAGATATTGGAAATTTCCTATAAAAAAAGAAAGAATTATTTATTTGCTTCATTCCATTGAATTACAATCATGTTAAAAAAAATCCACGATTTAATGTATTGTTGATATCACTTTATTGGACCACTAGTAAGTATCGAAGTCGACCTCTCGTCTCTACTTCTTCGAGATTAGACGCGATACTTACTGAGCACACGTTATTTTCGTACTCATGCTACACTTGCTGTGCATTTTTGTTGCACATGCACATGTACTTCTTGTGGCCTACTGGGCGTAGCAGCATGGATGATACGGGGACTAAGTCAGCTGCATTACCCGGGGTGACTCGAGGTGACTCGCAGCTAGTTTAGTGTCTTTCAGTGTATTGTATTTACTTTCTGTCCAGTTTGTATTCCGGACAGATGTTGTATTGTATTGTTTCTTAGAAACAAATCATGCACTTGTGACACCGGGTTTTGGGGATGTCTATGGGTTTATTCAGAATTTTAAATGTTGTTAAATATTTTATTTTTTATTTAGTAAAATTTACTACGTGTTGTCTAACCGTACTAAAGAAGTAATTTTGGAAATATTTAAAACGAGAACTTAATTGAGTATTTTGGTTGGCTTGCCTGACAGCCGTATCCGGCGCCATCACGATTCTTAGTGGATTTTGGGTCGTGACAATTCTAAGAGAAAAAGAATCCTTATTTATTTGAATTTTCATTCTTTGTATGTGCTCGGGCTTGGCTATAATTTTTTGGTATTAAACTCCAAATCTTATACAACAAAATAAATAATATATCTGCTCCCTTTTTTTAAATTACTTTTTCCAAATTGTTCCTCCCTTCTTCCTCTCTTTATTTTTCAATATGTCCTATGGTTGAAAAAGAAAACATGTTTATAGGAGTTTAAGTTATACAACAGTATGCTATGTACCACTATATGCTTAGCTAATATGTGCTAGAATTTCTTTATCTATATTCTAGACGTCTTGCTCATAAGGTTCAACCACATCGACGATATTCTTTATCACTTCGATATTCTACCCATAGAACTTAAAATAATCTCAATTAAAAACCATTTTCTTAGGTTTCGATTGCTCATTTAATTTCTCGTTTTGATATCACAAGTTTGTCCACCAAATGTAATAATAAATCTACCCGTTTATAGTAAATATATGCAGTTTCTACAATATTAAGCTCTAAATTAAATAATTGTTATTTTAAAATAAAATGCATTATAAATTTCTATAACTGTAAATATAATAATTTATCTTATGCTCTTTAATATTTTTGATATTTCTCAAAATTTGATACTATATTTGATTTTCTCTAGATTCCCTCTATTAAATAATTTAAAGTATTTATCATAACAAAGTACCCGGCATAAAAAGTAGTAATCAAAATAATACTTTTTATTTTCTTACAATGAAACGTGTAAGTTTCTAAGGTATTAAGTCTCTACGTTATTTTACTTGCGATAAAACTTACTCCAAAAATAATATATTTAACAATATTATCGTTAGCTGTAGAAATTAATGAAATGGGCCTTAAAATAAAATCTGATTTGAAATTGATAAATTAATAAGAGGTCTTGTTAGCACTCTTTTAGTCTCATTTTACGTGATTGACCTATTGGATAGAATATAATATAATTGTCTTCCTTATTAATCATTATTAGTAGTTAACTATATTTTCAAATATTTTTAAGTTAATAAACTTTAAATTAGTCCCTACTAATCAGAGGTAAAAATTGCACGGGACGCTCTATTTGGGCGCCTCTCTTTAACCTGTAGCCGCTTTGTCTTTTTGTTTGCATCCGTACCCACTTTTTAAAAAACTTCAGCTTCCCTTTATAACTGAAAAACTTCAGCTTTAGAGAGCTGAAATTTCCGGGTTACTAAATAAAAACTTCAGCTCTAGAGCTGAAGTTTTTATTTTATAACTAGAGCTGAAGTTTCCGGGTTACTAAACAAAAACTTCAGCTCTAGAGCTGAAGTTTTTATTTTATAACTGGAAAACTTCAGCTCTAGAGCTGAAGTTTTTATTTTATAACTTGAAAACTTCAGCTCTAGAGCTGAAGTTTTGGGGCTACTAAACAAAAACTTCAGCTCTAAAGCTGAAGTTTTTATTTTATGACTAGCAAACTTCAACTCTAGAGTTGAAGTTTTCCGGTTACAAAGATAAAAACTTCAGCTCTAGAGCTGAAGTTGTCCGGTTACTAAACAAAAGCTTATAAAATAAAACTTCAGCTCTAGAGCTGAAGTTCGCGAGTTACAAAATAAAAACTTCAGCTCTAGAGCTGAACTTCAGGCCCGGCTACTAAAATGCTGAAGTTTTGTGTGATTGTCTTTGCTACTTCAGCCCCGTGTGATGAAGTTATGCGAAAAAGCGGGTACGCTTGTAATTTTTTTTGCAAAGCAGGCACAGGTTAAAATGTGGCACAAAAAGCGGGTATAGATGCAATTGCCCCTAATCAAAGAGAATGTACCACTAAATTTATTGAGAAAAAGAGCAGTATAATAGTGCATAGTTATTTTCCTTTTGTTACGGGTACCAAAACTGATCAAAATGATATCTTCTTTTTCAGTATTGATAATAAAAATTACAAGAAACTGAAAATAATTTAAGGTGTGTTCAGTATATTTTTAACATAATCCCAAAATAATTCGTTAATGACCAGATGAACCTATTTATGCTTGAGAGCCGAAAGCATTATCTATTAGATATTACAAATTGTTCATTAAATTTAGCAAAGTGATCCGTCAAATCTGAGGTTTTTTTTTGTTTCTTTGGATGGGCTGGGATACAGGGTCCATGTAAGTTAGTATAAAGAAAGGGTGCGGTGATGGTTGATGATGTAATCAGAGGGCTAAACTGGTCAAAGTGCTCAAAACTTTTAAAGGTGTCTACAGTATTATTCTCTATCAACCAATCATATAACTCCATTTTAATTGAAATGACCAAATAACCCTCAAAATCCCAAGCAGACCGTCACGACCCAATTTAGGATCATGACCGATACCTAGGAGCAAGTGCCCCCAAGTAAGCCTCATCGATATTTTTCAAAAAATCGGATAGAGTTTTTCCTATTTTTGGATTATCCCAAAAACTTCTTTGTCTCAAATCAACAACTAAATATCCTAATAGCAATTCAACTGACAATGAATTTATCAATTAACCAAAATAAATATCTACCTTTAATAGTCCACCCACTGACAACTTGAAATACTATTTTATCTTCAAATTTGGTAAGAATAAGTGATACTCAACATAAGTTTATAATAACGAAGAAATACTCAAGGCACTAAAAGATTATCCATGGAGCGACTCTAAGAGTTCAAAGAAAAAGACCATAACAATTGATAAAATCTCTGCCCACGCGAACAAGTGCGAGGCTTACCAAGAACTATCAACATTAATTGACGAAATCGTCGCCCGCGTCAACTGCTGCCTCTGTAAAAAAATAATTAGAGGGGAGTGAGCCGCTAGCTTAGTGAGTAATAACACTTAACCACAACCGTTTTTCTTGGGGACAAGTCAGGAACATGCTAGTATATCAAACAGAAAATAACATAAAAATGCCCTTTCAGAAACAATAAATAATTTTCAGTGTCATCACGCTTTTCTTGTAGTATAATACAATTAACAGTTCAGTAATAGGCTCGGTAACCACTGTCTAATATCAATATTCACATTTGGGAGGTTTCAATAAACGGATCATGTAATCGGTATAACTGTGGACTTCTTTGCAAGAAGTCAAATATAACGATAGTCTCTACTCGAGGAAAATCGATAATGGTATGCTAGTTTTACCTTTCTACTAGCGAGGGTTATAACGGTAATCTGTAATTACAAGGTACACCAGGTCTAACGAACCCATCGTTAGCTATGGGATCCTTCAATGTCTACTCCCATTTATACTTGTCTCTATAATCCGTATATACTCGTAGAAAATATTTTAAAATAATATAGGGCATTTCGGTTCTTATCAAGTCATATAATTTCTTTTTGATAACAATAAATTCAAGTAACAGTAAAACAGATCTAGTGACAACGAAAATATTTAAAATCACAGTATTCATCTCAAATAACTATTTCGGTATCATATTGAGTAAAAGACTTGTCCCACATGCAACTTAAAATAATCGGTAACATATTCATAGTAAAAATCATGTGTAAATCATGCAAGTTATGAAAACACAAATTGCGGTAAGATTACTAATAACAGTACTCGTGCCGAAATACCAACTGCTTCACCTCAAGCAACTCGTACACATTCCTCCAATCAATCTATAATTACATAATATCGATCTCATGTTAATTTCCTTATTTAGACTAATTCATAGCTAATTTAGAATACCCAAATCCTCATAAATTCATATTTGGCTCTTAATTCACCGAATTATAATAAATCAACAAATCTCTCTTATTCTACTTGAAATATCAAGTCTTATTTCAGTATCCCAACTCACTGCTACAGTTAACTTAAACCAATTTAAAATCTATTAACTACAATCTATCCATATAATATACTCAGTAAATTCACTGAAAAGTCTCATGAATTTCTCCAAATTTTCTTAACTTTATGTTTTAAACTCTTAGTTCAATCCCAACCTCATATCTATTCAGTCCTATAAGGAATTATGTAAATAAAATAATAATATTTTCTAAAGAAGGAAGAATACATGTAATTACCTTATCACTGAGACGCAAGAATATAAAATATTTTCTAGTTGGGTTTGAGTTTTTCGGTATCAAGACTGCACCAGAAACCTTTTCTGATTTGTATTGACTAAAGGATTTCCACCAAATCCTTTTTGTGCCTTCTTTTCCTTTTACCCGTATGAGTCCTCCTCTAGGTTTTAAGGTTTTAAATCCCAACTCCTCTCTAATTAGAGATTTTCTTGTCTTTTATATTACACCACTAGTCTTCGGATGGGCTAGGCCAACTAGCGTCCTTTCTTTGTTTCTTATTTTTTTTAATTTGATTTGTTTTATTAGTTTGTTCCTTTTTTATTTCTTTCTTTGGATTTAAATTATTTTCTAAATGTCCAATATGTACTCACTTAAAATATTGGGGTATTATATCCTCCCCACCTTATAAAATTTATTCCCTAAATTTAATTCAAGTACGTACATGTAGACTGAAACAAGTGGGGGTACTTGACTCGCATAGCATCCTCTATTTTCTAAGTAGCTTCTTCAATTGTATGATTTCGCCATAAGACTTTTATGAGCTCAATTTATTTTGACCGTAGCTTTATTTCTTGTCTAATCAATAATAGCCATCGGTTCCTCCCCGTAAGATAACTTCTCATCAAGCGATATAACATGTGCTTCAATCACCTGAGATGAGTGTGATATACATTTTCTTAGCATTGAGACGTGAAAAACTGGATGAATAAAGGACAACTCAGGAGGAAGTGCCAAATGATAAACAACCGCTCCCACTTGGTTTAGTATCTCATACGGTCATATAAACCTGGGACTCAACTTGCCTCTTTTCCCAAACCGCATCACACCTTTCATAGGGGAGACTCGTAGGAACACTTTGTCCCCAATTGTGAATACTAAATCTCTTCTTCTCTTATTAGCATAAGACTTTTGTCTACTTTAAGCTGCAAGGAATCTCTGTCTGATCAATTGGACCTTGTCCATAGCTTTTGTACTAGGTCGGGTCCCAATAAGTTAGTCTCACTAGCTTCAAACCATATGATAGGAGAACGACATCTTCTACCATACAATGCTTCGTACGGTGCCATTTGAATACTAGAATGGAAGTTATTGTTGTAAGCATATTTAGCTAACGGTAGATAAGTGTCCTAACTACCTTCAAACTCAAGAATGCAAGCTCTCAACTTATCCTCTCTGAATCATACTTTCAAACTGCCCGTCTGTCTGTGGATTAAATGCAGTACTAAGATCTACTCGTGTACCCAATGCTTATTGAAAAGATTTCCAAAAGTGTGAAGTGAACTGTGATCCTTTATCAGAGATGGTGGATACTGGAACTCCGTGAAGTCAGACAATTTCATTCATAAATATCTGTGCATACCTGACTCCACCATATGTAGTCTTCACCGGTAAAAAGTGTGCTGATTTTGTCAGTCGATCTACAATCACCCATATCGATTCATAACCTCTAAGGGTTCGTGGTAGCCCGGTGACAAAATCCATAGTAATTCTTTCCCATTTCCACTCTATAATCTCAATTTGTTGTAGTAGTCCTGCGGGTCGCTCATGCTCAGCCTTGACCTACTGATAAGTCAAATAACTAGAAATAAAATTAGAAACATCTTTCTTCATACCTTCCCACCAATAAAATTGATTAAGGTCATGGTACATTTTTGTGGATTCTGTATGTATAGTGTATTTAGTGTTGTGAGCTTCTTTAAGAATAGCATGTCTCAAGCCATCTACGTCTGCTACACATAGCCTGTCACCCATTCAAAGAACACCATCACTTTCAACAATCATATCCTTGCTTTTACCAGCTAAGGCCCCATCCCAGTATTTGCATAATCGTTCATCCTCATATTGGGTGGGCTTAATGCACTCAACTTAATGAAGACTAAGCTGAGCCCAAGCTAACAATGCCTCTGAATTTACACTAAATCTGATACCTATATCTTTTAGTCTTTGAATATCTTTGGCCAAAAGTCTCTTTGCAGGGGCTATATGTGCCAAACGCCCCATAGATTTTATGCAAAATACATCAGCCACCACATTGGCTATAGCCCCATAGATTTTATGCAAAATACATCAGCCACCACATTGGCTTTTCCAGGATGATATAAAATAGAACAATCATAGTCTTTCAGTAGTTCCATCCACCGGCGCTACCGAAGATTCAGATCTCTCTGTTGAAAGATATACTTCTGACTTTTATGGTCAGTATAAATCTCACAAGTTTAGCCGTATAGATAATCCCTCCAAATTTTTAGAGAAAATACCACTGCAGCCATCTCCAAATCATGTGTATGATAGTTTTGCTTGTGATTTTTCAATTGTCTCAAAGCATAAGCTATAACGCGACTATTTTGCATGAGAACACATCCTAATCCCACCCTCGAGGCGTCACAAAATACTGTAAATCCTCTAGAACCTGATGGTAAGGCTAATATTGGTGCAGTTGTCAAACATGTTTTGAATTTTTGAAAGCTTTGCTCACATTCATCCGTCCACTGAAACTTTGCATTTTTTTGTGTTAGCTTGGTGTGACGAACCCGCCGGTAGTCTTAAGAATTTACACCCCGATTCCCTATTAACTGCTTTCCCTAAGTTCATTTCTGCTACTTTGGTTTGTCGGGACATTCGATATTGCGTTTCGGAGAGTTTTGGGACACTTAGTCCCCAAATGAGAGCTTAAGTGTTGAAAAATGGTCCGTAGTCAGAACAGTATGAAGACGACCTCAGAATGGAAATCCGATAATTCCGTTAGCTCCGTTAGGTGATTTTGGGGTTGGGAGCGTGTTCAGAATATATTTTGGAAGCCCGTAGCTCATTTAGGTTTGAAATGCCGAAGTTTGAATTTTTTTGAAGTTTCCGGTCCGATAGTGAGTTTTTGATCCGAGGGTCGGAATGCGATTCTGAGAGTTGGAGCAACTCCGTTATGTTATTTTGGACTTGTCTGCAAAATTTGGCGTCATTCTGAGTTGAATTGATGGGTTTCGGCATGAGATTCGTTATTTAAAGATTTGGAAGTTCATAAGCTTGATTTTTTTGATTTGATTCGTCGTTTCGATGTTGTGTTATGTGATTTGGAACTTCGAGTGAGTTCGTGTTAGGTTATATGACTTGTGTGTATGATTAGACGGGGTCCGGGAGGCCCCGGGTGTGTTTCCGATGCCTAACGGGGCATTTTCGGGTTAAAGAGTGTTGCAGCAGCTGAAGGCTTCCGGTATTTCTGCTTCTGCGGCTTGGGAACCGCAGAAGCGACTTGGGCAATCGCAGAAGCGAACTCTAGTGTTCCCCAATTTTTCGCAGAAGCGAACAACCTTTCGCAGAAGCGATCTCACATCTGCGAGATTTCCATCTCGGAATCGGCCCCTGGAGCGGTCAACGGAAACCGCAGAAGCGGTATTGGAACTGCATAAGCGGTACCGCGGAGGCGGTTAAATGACCGCAGAAGTAAAAATGTGTCTGGGCAGAATAAATCATCCCAAATCGAGGGTTTCGGTATTTTTATCACATTTTGACTTCTAGAGCCCAATTCTTGGCGAATTTTGAAGAGATTTTTACCTGGGCGACTTGGGTAAGTGCTTCTCACTTGATTTAGACCAATTTCCATGAACCTCCTCTTAATTTCATCCTTTAATTTCAGATTTTTAATGAAAAATGGGTAGAACTTCATAGATCGAATTATTAAGTTTTAAGGGGGTGTTTCACCTCCGATTTTAGGGATTTTTATATGGTTAGACTCGTGGGAGTACGAGGGTTTTGAAAATGTTAAATCCGTCCGGTTCCGAGATGTTGGCTTGAGGGGCATTTTGGTCATTTTGCCTAATTTTGCGCTTTAGCTTTGGATTAAATAGTAGAATCAGTTGCTTGAGATGTTATTTATAATATGTGATTTAATTTAATAGATTTTCCATTTGGAGTTGAGTACTCGTGGCAAAAACGCGGTTGCTAGTTGATTTTAGCCGGTTCAAGGTAAGTATCTTGCCTAACCTTGTGTGGGGGACTTCCCCTTAGGATTTGAGTCTTCTTTGTTGATTGTATTCCTTGTACGCAAGGTGACGAGTGCATGCTTGGATTTATTTGTGGAAAATTGCCTCTTTTAGGTTCTTAGATCCCTAGAATCACCGAATATGAAGTTGTTCTTGATACGATTGAGTTCTTTGTTATTAGTTTCACCTCTACATGTCTTACTTGGAATTTATTTGCCCTTTTTGGTTTATTCTTGTTGCTTAATTGATTTTACCTATTTAACTGTAGACAGTTGTCCTTCTATAGTCACGTTATCATTCCTAACTACTTGTCTTTATTTGGAAAGCATTATTTCTATCTCTCGTGTAATTACTTGGCCTTAATTGGAAAAAAGTTAGATATCCTATGTTTAGCTAATATTTTCCTTAATTGTAATTATTTGATTCATGTTAACTTCCTTGTTATTGAACTGTATATTATGGAGTCGTTGCTTCGTATTATCCATCCTTTGTTGAGTTGTTCTCATTGCGCTTAGCATTTTCCTATTGCGGTTTTTCCTTGTGAATTAGTTGTACCGTCTTTTGGTGGACGGAATTTCTTTAATTGATTCTCTTGCTTTTTTCCTATATACATTATCATTTGTTGTGTTGTACTTGAGATTGTGATGCGCGAGGTTTATTCCGTGCAGTTGTGGATATTATGATGCATGAGGTTTCTGCCATGCGATTGTTTATACTGTGATGCCCGAGGTTTCTGCCGTGCGGTTGTTATTGAAGGGTTGCACGAGGTCTTTGCCATGCTGTTGTTATTATTGATGTTTTGCACATGCGGCATAATAAAGCGGGGTATGTTATATGATTATATGTGGGTTGCGCATGTGGCGGAATAAGGTGGGAACATTGTAATGCACGTGTGGCGAAATAAGGCTGTGCCTATTATCTTATTATTTACACACGTGGTGTAATAAGGTGGGCTATTTCAGGGATTTGATTGTATAGAGTTGTGACGGCCTGTAGAGGCATTCCTATTTTTTTTATATTATGCTTGTGGGTTGCTTACCTGAATGAGCGTTACCGCTTGGAAGTTATGAGGAAACATCGTACGTGTGGTCCGTTCCCCCTTTTCATGTTTGCTAGCTGGTAGAATTTTGTTAGAAACACTTGCACAAGCATACACGTAGCTGAACACTCCTATTAGAGGTGAATCCCTCCTGAATTTTCTAAGGGTGGACGTACGACCTCGTGTATCCATTATATTTTTGAGAGGGGCCTTAGTTAGCCAGTCAGTTGTCAGCATAACCATGATTGATGGGGCACATGATGCCAAATTGTTAGATTTCAGATGCTGGGTCTTCGCGAGTGGTTGTTTGTCCGAGACTGGTGAAATTGTGGAAAGAGTTGAATTTGTAAGTTATGAGTTATTGACTTGTTTTCTCCTTGCCGTGTTGTGACCTTAGGATTTGGATTGTGATTCTGCCGTCGTTCCGTATCATCATTTATTATATTCTCATTGTTACTTGTAGTATTTTTTTTCTTATTGTGAATTGTAGCATTCTTGGTCATTCATGCAGTCTTTACATATTTATATGCCGTTACCATTGTTCCTATGATTATACTGTTTATTGACCGGTAGGTGCATTGACTGTTCCTTGTCACTACTCCACCGGGGTTAGTCTTGATACTTACTGGGCACCGCGGTGGTGTGCTCATGCTACTCTTCTGCATATTTTGTTGTGCAGATACAAGTACTCCCGCTCTGTTCTGTCAGCCTTGGAAGGAGACGTATCGATAGAGACTTCAAGGTATATCTGCTACGTCCGCAGACCGAGGAGTCCCTTTCCAACTTTCTGTAATAAGTATAGCTCTTCCAGTATTTCTCCTTTGTATAGATATTCTTGATTCAGAGCCTCTTATGTATCCCTTAGCTTATGATTTGTGAGTTTTCGGATTTTGGGAGTTTGTTAGCTTCGAGAATTATTGTGGTATGTGCCGAGCGTCACCTTAAATACCATTTATTTTACCAGTTTAGTTTTATTTATATTCTTCTGCAATTATGGTTTATCTTCCACATTGTTAGGATTACCTAGTCATATGGACTAGGTGCCATCACGACATGTTCATAGAGGGTGAACTAGGGTCGTGACAAGTTGGTACTAGAGCCCTTGGTTCATAGGAGTCACAGATCACAAATCGGTTTTTTAGAGTCTCGTGGATCGGTACGGAGACGTCTGTACTTATCTACGATAGGCTATGTGACCGTTAGGAAAATTCCACTTCATTTGATTTCCCTGTCGTGCGAGATTTTGACATCCACAATCCTAAACCCTGTCTTCTACTCTCTCACAGATGGTGAGGACACGTACTACCCGAGGTGATCAGGAGCCCGTGCCCCCTGCTGCAGCCATCGGAGGTTGGGGTCGGGGTAGAGTTCGAGGACGCGCACGTGGTGCAGCGAGAGCACCTGCACAAGCTGCCGCCGAGGTACCACCAGCAGATCCAATCGGAGTCCAGGCACCTGACACGCCTACAACTACTACTACTCCAGCCCTTCAGGAGACTTTGGCATGGTTTGTAGACGTGTGATTTTTGACCCTCCCCGAGATTTTTCATATTTTTAGCATAAAATATTTAATTTAAGACTTAATATAGCTATTTCAGCTGTTTTTGACTCTTTACTTTATTTTCGTCACAAAAATGAAAAAAATAAATAAATAAGTAGTACTTTATATAATTTCGAAAATTACAAAAAAAATATAATTTTATTAATGTTTTGTAGCCATTTTAATCTTTTAAAAATACAAAAATAGTACTTTATATTTTCGTCTTTATATAAAAATGAAAATTAAAAAAATAAAATAAAATAGTTTCATTAATATTTTTGTAGTTACTTTAATCTTGAAAAAGTATATAAATAGTTTTGTTTTAATTGTGAGTTTTATTTTAATAATTATTTTTCTACGTAGGATTAATTAAATAACATCGTGTTCTTATTCTCGTTTCTGGGCAAAGAATAATATTCGGGTTCAAACTACCCGTTTTTAGGCCTAATTTTCAGACCTAGCCCATAATAATCCGAACCCACTACATGTGGGGACACACATGGGACACATCTTTTGCTCAAATTAAGGAGGAAAACATGAATTAGTGGGGTTAATAATTTTTTGGAGATTGTTTAAAACAAAAAAAAAAAGAATAAAAAGAACGGACAAAAAAAAAAAAGTTAAAAGAGGAATTAGATTTTTAAGATCAAAAATCCTTTCTGAAAGAAAAGCTTCAAAAGGAGAACGTTGGAAAGCAATTAGTGGGAACCCATTTTTTAAGACCAAAAACATGAGAAAAGCAGAAACATTTTCATTTCAATTCCTTATAAGCAATTCTCGTCCAAGCTTCAAGAAACGAAGCACAATTTCGTTCATCAATTAAAGAAGAACCAGGAGCTTCATTCTGTTGCATTCAACATATTTCACAGAAGCAAATTCATTTAAATAATTCCGATAACAACACACACGAAAACGAGGTTAAGCGAGAGGTCTGTTCGAGTGCCGATGCGAGGTTCCGGTTCGTTGGTTTCGTTGCTTCAGCTCGCCGGTTATGACTCCATTTTGGTTTGACGATTGAGTTGTAAAACTCCAGCTTTGTTTATCAACATAGAGGTTCGTTTCTAATCTTTGTTTTGAATTGATATCGATTACTACCATGTACGAGCTTGAATAAATGTTATGTATGTTGCAGATTTTGTTTAAATCTTTCGAGTTTTAGCTTTGTGCTTATGTTATTGCTATTTCGAATTGGCATGCTAGACGGAAACGTTGTTCAAAAGTTTTCATGTTCGTGACTAGTTCGCCAGATTTGTAGTCGGATTGATTTAATAGGTTCTATCATAATTTTGTTAGTCATTATTCGGTTGGTTGCTATATGTGTTAGCTCTAATATAAATTCATGTTTAATTTCAGTTTGTCAAGTTTGAAATACTGTTTATTAGCGGTATATCCTACTAGCTTTCATTGTTAGATTAATAAATTAAGAAGTTTATTCGTTTGAGTTAACATGCTGTTTTATTTTTCTTTAGTGATTAAGAAAAAGTTTGCATGATTCTTAGTTGAAGAAAGTGGTTTAATTTCCAAGAGTGTGCTGATACTGTTTGTTCATTTCAATTCGTTTTTTTTACAATATTTTCCTTCTTAGAGGTTATAATAAAAGGACGTAACATATTCATATGGATGAATTACTTGCTGTTCTAATTCTTATGTATTATTACGTTTTTCTTTTAATTAAAAAATGCAAATGAGTTGCTTGTCTATTTTTGGCTAGTGTTAGTTTTATCTTAAGAATTCTAATTAAGATGATCACGTAGTGACAATTATAAAAATAAGATAATGAAATTTTAAATGGCTCTTATTATATTTCAATATGTCTTATGTTGATGAATATGGGTTGGGGTTTGAGTTTAAAGGTTGAATAAATTAAGGAATGTTCGTAGTTTATTTTAGTTGAGTAAAGCCTTTTTGGAATAATTTGAGCCGTGTCATGCCAAATAAAATCTCCAATGCATGGCCCTCATTTGATTTTTTTTATTGTTTTAATCCTTAGATTCCGAGGCTTGCCATTTAGCAAATTCCATGGCACTCGCAAAAATGCAAATGCGAAATCACTTTAGGCACGTTAGTTAACAATGTTACTTTCTTAAACTCGGGTGCACATTTATGTGACCCAAATCCAAATCTCAACGGAGTAAAAACATGTCAATAACCACGGGTACATTGATGTGACGTGGTTCGAGACGTATTTTCATAACGTTGCAATTCTCGTTAAAAATAATAATAGAAGCGGTTCAAAGTTAAAAGCACATCGATAAAAATATGTATTAAGAATCAGATAATTTAGCCAAATATGACAGTTGAGCGACCGTGCTACAACCACGGAACTCGGGAATGCCTAACACCTTCTCCTGGGTTAACAGAATTCCTTATCCGGATTTCTGGTTCGCGGACTGTAATACAGAATCAATTTTTTCCTCGATTTGGGATTCAAACCGGTGACTTGGGACACCATAAATCTCTCAAGTGGCGAATCTGAATTAAATAAATAAATTCCGTTTTGATTGTCCTTTAATTGGAAAAACTCCCTTTACCACGCCCTTCGCGGGGTGAGGTAGCGCCAAAAGGAGGTGTGACAGCTCTGGCGACTCTGCTGGGAAAAAAGCCCAGAATCTCTGATTCAGGGTTCAAGAATTCGAGCTCAATTAAATTGTTATATTTGGTTTTATTTGATTTTGTTATGTGTTCCATGCTATATGTACTAAAAGTTTACCGCTTTGATATTTTGTGAACTGAATATAAACTGTGCCGAAACCCATCTCTTCTCTGAGTCTTCTAAATCATGAAGAAGGGTGCACTTCGTATGACTTCTTTTCTGTATAGAGTCTATTCCAATTTTAGAACGAGGTTCGGATAAGTTGCAAAGCCGGTGAAACTTCTGTATTCCCGGTATGCTGCCCCCCCTCGGTTCGAGTTGTCCACTCGGGTAAGCCAGGTCTAGAACAATAAACCCAGGTTTTAAACCTAGAATAACAAAGCTTCATGCCGGATCCCTAGTAGGAACGTTTGTTTGCATCATGTGCATTTGACTTAGGGGACTCAACACAGGGGTTGGGTCCGTCTAGGATAGGTGTACCTGAAATGAAAAGACCATCCTGATACATCTTACTTTCTACCTGTGAATTTATTTTGCTTCAGACTTGCATGTTGACCGGCTTTTAAATATTGGAGAAAAAAAATGAAAATGAAAAAAAAAATAACCGTGTAGATAACAATGCTCAAGTAGTGTCGAAACTCTGCCTGATTTTTTGAAAAGAAAAAAAAATATTTTATAGTTTATTTTGTTCGCTAATAAAAAATTTTAAGTTTTTATTTTCAAAATAGTTTGTTTTATTTGCCAATAAAAAAAATAAAGAGTTTTATTTTTCAAAATAGTTTGTTTTACTTTCCACTGAAAAAATAAATATTTTCAAAATATTTTGTTTTATTTGCCAATATAAAAAATAAAAAAATAAAAAGTGTGATTTTATTTTCAAAAATAGTTTATTTGTTTGTCAATAAACTGAAAAAAAAATATAGTTTGTTTTGTTTGCCAATAAAAAAAAGGGAGAAATGTTTTGTCTGCAGATATAGTTTTTTTTATTTGGGCATAACTACGCTGGTTTGATTCTCACCGGATGTGAGATACGTAGGCAACCCTCATCGGGTCCAA
>MU713562.1:181209-193903 GCA_026770625.1 Nicotiana glauca | reverse complement strand
CGGCCCGTGGAGGAAGCCACTTGGGAGACCGAGCAGGAGATGCAGAGCAGATATCCTCACTTGTTTGAGACTCCAAGTATGTTTCTTGACCCACTCGAGGACGAGCGTTTGTTTAAGTAGGGGAGGATGTAACGACCTGACCCATCGTCACGGGAGTTACCGCCCTGTTTTCCCCATTTTATGCTTCTATATATTTCATTATATGTGTTTGGAGAATTTGAAGTAATTCGGATAGAGTTCGGCTAGAAATGAGACAATTAGTCTCTTTAAAAGAAAGTTAGTTTGGAAAAGTCAACCGGATATTGACTTATGAGTTAGAGGGCTCGGAATGGATTTTTGATGATTCGATTAGTTTCGGGTGATGATTTATTACTTAGGAGCGCAATCGGAATTGAATTTGGAGGTCCGGTGTAGAATTAGGTTTGAATTGGCTAAGTTTGAATTTTGGCAAATTCCGGTTGATAGGTGAGATTTTGATCCGGGGGTCGGAATGGAAATTCGAGAGTTGCAGTAGCTCCGTTAGGTGATTTTGGATATGGTTGCAAAGTTTCAGGTCAATCGGAGGTGTTTAGGTCGGGTTTTAGATCAAATGCAAGTTTTGAAAGTTTTAGTTTAACTTAGGCTTGAATCCGTGGTAATTCGTTGATTTTGGTGTTTATGATAGTGTTTTTATGTTACGAACAAGTTTGAATGAAGTAATAGAATGTATCTGTGCATTTGGTTGAGGTCCCGAGGGCCTCGGGGTAATTTCGGATGGCTAACGGGGAATTTCGAACATGAAAAGTGCAGCCGAAAATTGCAGAGGAATTTTACTCTATGCGATCGCGTAGGTCTGGCTGCGATCACATAGAAGGCCTGGAGGGGGTGCTCAGACTTGCTCTATACGATCGCATGAGGTGGTATGCGATCGCATAGGTATGGGGGAATGGCTCAGTGCGGTTGCGTGGGTGTATATGCTATCACGTAAGAGGAATTTTGAAGGCCTGGATTTTTGGCCTATGCGATCGCAGGGGTAGTGATGCGATCGCATAGGGGTCACTACAGTAGTCGGACAGAATGTTTTAAAACCCTTGGGTCCGCGACCCACCTCATATTTTCACCATTTTTACTCTGCCAAGAGAGCTTTTTGACCGATTTGAAGAGGGTTTTCAATGGGTATTGATTGGAGGTAAGTCACTTGACTTAGAAAACACCATTTTATGGAAGAATCAACACTCAAATTCATGAAAGTGGGTAGAAATTATGAAGAACTAGGGCTTGGTTTTTAAAAACGAATTTTGAGGATTTGAAAGGCCATTTGAACTCTGATTTTGGTAAACTTTATATGTACGGACTCGTGGCGAGACGAGGAATTCCTTGATGTGATTTTTGGAATTTTTCGAGAAGTGGGCCCGGGGCTCGGGTTTTACCAACTTCGTGAATTATAGTACTTTTCGAGTATTTTTGATTGGGTTACATTTCTTTAACCCATATTTATGTGTTCGTTGTGATTTTGACTAAATTCGACGCGCGAGGAGGTCGATACAAAAGAAAAAGGAATTGCGGACCAGTCTACGGCTGGTTAGAGGTGAGTAGTTTGTATAGATGATGGCCTGAGGATTTGAAACCCCGGTTTATCACATTGTGATGCTATATTAGGGCGTGACTCGCACCCCATGGCAGGTGCGGGATTGTTTATGACTGGGGATTGTGACTTGGTCCATCCCGAACAAGAACTTTTCTATATTGGCGACTGATGTGCACCCTGTATTGAATATATCTGGGCTTACTGCCTTATTTTGGGCCTTATGCCGATCTGTAGCATCCTCAGAGGTTGAATATCATTGTGATAACATGCTTTGTATAATCATTGATCTCATTCCTGTGTTTAAACACTGTTATGAAATGCTAAGTCACTTTTCCTGAAGATAAATAACTAAAGTGTATTCTTCGTAATAAATTGGAAACTGGGAAATTAATTGAATCTGTTACGTGATTCATATGCATACTGTGGACTGAGTATGGATCGGGCTGCACGCCGTAGTAATAATATGATGATATTGCGCTTGGGCTGTAAGAGCCCCTTCGGAGTCTGTACACACCCCCAATGAGCGCCGTCGACGTTAAATAGATCGGGCTGTACGCCGCAGCGGGTTCATGTGCATTGCATTGCATCCTTGCATTATACTTGACTGATATACTTGATGTTGCTTGCTGTTGGTTTGTAGTTAAGGTGTCGGACTGTTAGTTTTAGCTTTACTTTGCGGCATTTCGTAGATTTCTTATCTTCAGACATTTTATATGCTTATTACTCACTGAGTTGGTAGTACTCACCCCTACTCCCTGCACCTTGTGTGCAGATTCAGGTGCACCGGAGGCTTAACTGAGCAGTGTCTTCAGAGCTTATCAGAGTCGTTGAGGTAGCCGTTTGACGTTCGCTGGACCTGACTACTCTTCCTATTTCAGTTTTATTTATATATACATTCCCAGACTTGTATATTTTCGTTCAGATATTGTTATCCAGTTTATTTTAGAGGCTCTAGACTCGTGACCCCAGATCTTTTGAGAGTGTTTTTATCAGACTTCGTATTTCTCAATATTATTCTTCTATAAATATTGGATTATTATTCTAAAACTATTTTATTCTCCTTAAATTGTCGGTTTTTGAGATTTATTGTTGAATTGGAAGCGACTGTTGGTCAGGCTTGCCTAGCTTTAGGGTTGGGCACCATCACGACCTGGTCCGGATCGTGACAAAATATCCCCAACTTCCTCCTAACCTACAACCTTAATACTCGACCTCCACAATTCCATGTTAAGGGCCATGTCCTCTGTAATCCTAAGTCGCGCCATGTCCTGCCCGATCACCTCTCCCCAATACTTCTTAGGTCTCCTTCTACCTCTCCGCGTGCCCACCACAATCAGTCGCTCGCAGCTTCTCACCGGTGCATCAGTGCTCCTCCTCTGAATGTGCCCGAACCATCTGAGTCTTGCTTCCCGCATCTTGTCCTCCATGGGGGCCACGCCCACCTTCTCTCGAATATCTTCATTCCTAATCTTATCCATCCTTGTATGCCCGCACATCCACCTCAACATCCTCATCTCTGCTACTTTCATCTTTTGGATGCGTGAGTTTTTAACCGGCCAACACTCGGTCCCATACAACATGGCAGACCTAACCACTGCTCTATAAAACTTGCCATTTAGTAATGGTGGCACTTTCTTGTCACACAGAACTCCCATCTCTAACCTCCACTTCATCCACCCCACCCCTATACGGTGTGTGACATCCTCGTCGATCTCCCCGATCCCCTGAATAACTGACCCAAGGTACTTGAAACTACCTCTCTTAGGGATGACTTGAGAGTCAAGCCCCACTTCCACTCCCGTTTCCGTCGGCTTGGCCCCAAATTTGCGCTCGAGGTATTCCGTCTTCGTCCTGCTCAACCTAAAATAGCACAATTTATGGTCGCAGTTGAAATGTTAGTACTAATACATTTTAGATAATTTACGTATCCATATCATGTGAAATATGACACTTCACATTTGGGATTTAAAGCAAAAATCTTTTACTAGGATTAGGTGCGTCAAATCGGTAGGATTGGTCAAACGAAATAAGTTGGGTTAGATGAGGGATTAATTTTGCTTGACCACTTAATTTTCATTTTATTTCATTAAAGTCACTAATTTTTTTTATTTTTTAAAAGTCATTCAAATTTAACTAAGTATTTAAAAAGTTATTAAACTTATTTAATAAATAGTCACTCAACTTTATTCTAAGTATCACAGAAATTCACTATGAGGTAACCGGGGTAGTACTTTTTACAACACGTTGGTAAATTGAATGACTTACCTGTTACACAAAAAAAAGTAAAAATTGTATGGGGCGCCCTATTTGGTCGCCTCCTTTAACTTATACCTCAAATTTAACTAAGTATTAAAAAAGTTATTAATTTTTTTTATGTAGTAAATAGTCACTCAACTTTATTCAAGTATCACAGAAATCCACCATGAGATAACTGGGTTAATACTTTTTATAACACGTTGGTAAGTTAATGACTTACCTATTATACAAAAAAAAAAAATAAATTGCATGGGGCGCTCTATTTGATTGCCTCCTTTTAACCTATAGTTATTTTGTTTTTTCATTTGTATTTGTACCCAAACTTTTTGTTAAAAGCGTTTTAAACATATTACAGAAATCCACTATGAGATAACCAAGGTAATACTTATTATAACACGTTGGTAAGTTGAATGACTTACCGATTACACACACAAAAAAAGTAAAAATTGCATGGGGCGTCTAATTTGGTCGCCCCATTTTAGCTTATATCTGTTTTATTTTTTCGTTTGTATCCGTACCCATTTTTTTATTAAAAGTATTTTAAAAAGATAATTTTGTCCGTCTTTCATAAAAGACTATTGACAAACTACATGACAAAAACGCAAGAATGTTTAGGCTTGTGATGGCCCGATAGATCATATTATAATTATAAATGAAATTTATGTGTTTCGAGGCTTTTAAAACCTCATTTTACTCCTTCTCGATTTGCGTGCGCAGTCTGGGCGTATTTCCGGAAAGCTTTTATGTTAAAAGTTTATGAAACTAATAATTTTTTTTTTTTAAAAGTTGATTTAGTTAACTTCGCTCAACTTTTTGAACAGTCCAGATAGGTTCGTATCGAAATATGGGGCCTAGGCGTATGCCCGGAATCGGACTCGGAGGTCCCTAGCTCGAGTAATGAATTTTTGATAAAAATTGTAAGGGTGAAATTTAATTGTTTTTAAGGAATTGTTAATGTTTGATCTTGTTGGTATTTGTCACGACCAAAAATCTCTCCGAATGAGTCGTGATAACACCTAGTATCTAAACTAGGTAAGCCTAACATTTGCAGAAATAACCTTAATATTCATTAACTTCAAATTAAGTAACTCCCAATAAATCAAAATTCTCAAAACCGGTCGTACAAGTCATAAGCCTTTCTAAGAGTAATTATACAAAATAAATACAATAATGTTCCAGAACGAGAAGGAGTCAATGGAATGTAAATACAAACGAAGGTGACTCTGAGGCCTGCGAACGCAGCAACAGGTTACCGTAAGTCTCCACCGCGATGACCCACACAGCTACTATCGATCGATACCTGGATCTGTACACAAAAATATACAGAAGTATAGTATGAGTATACCACGGCGGTACCCAGTAAGTATCAAGACTAACCTCGGTGGGTTAGTGACGAGGACAGTCAAGACAGCTACTGGTCAAATAAAATGAACAGGAGATGATAATAAAATATCGCGAGAAAGGTAACAAGGTAGTATCAACAACAGAAAGAAATCAGAATACAAGCAGTAAGAACAATAAAGGAGAACGCAGGTAGTAACGAACGATAACCAAGTAAATCAGATAATCAAGTTAATCAGATAACCAAGTAAATCAACACTGACATAACAGGAGTAGAGACAAGTACGAGTGTATTCAGTCAAGGAAGGAAATGCCTACTCAATCAATCACATCATGTCTATTACACAATCCCGACCATCTCAATCCTCGGTTTCTCATATCATAATCTTCACTTCCGAAACTTCCGCACACCTGGCACCTTGTGCCCCCATCTTTTTCATTTCACTTTTAACAACAGAATCCACATGTTATACAATATATAATATTCGTGCAAAGCACTCGATATGTCCAAGAAGTCTCATTTACCTAATATAAGTAAAATTACAACTTATAAACTAATTGGGAAGGCCAACGAGAAAAGGTGAAATTTTTTCTTTTGAAATCATTTGAGTAAAGAAAGTGCCCCTTTTAATTTAAGAATACAACATTGAATGGACTATTGCCTTAAACATGAGATTTAATAACTTAAAACTTAGTAGAAATTTTTTTTTAAGTAAATACAACCTTAGACTGTTTAAGGGGACATAATTGAGAAACTAATTGAACTACAGTTGTAATAATTATTGAAGTTCTAAGTATTGGAGTGTACATATATATATACAAACACACACACACACATAAATACGGCTAGGTATTGAAAATATTGTAGGTTCTAACACAAAGGATCACATCAATAAAGGAATTTAAAAAGTTTAAACACTTGAATTGATAACAACAAATAAACACAACAGCAGAAAGTGCACAGCACCACTATTCGTGCTTTGTTCTCGTTCTCACCATAAGAGTCAATATTCATTTTTATTCTTTCTTGTTGCAGCATGCGACCCGATCCCAATCATATAGTACTGTTGTGGTGTGCAACCCGATCATATAATATTATTGCAGCGTGAAACCCGACCCAAATCATATAATGATGTTGCGGCGTGCAACCCGATCGATATTATATTTTTATGGCATACAACCCGATCCAAATTATATAATATTATTATGGCGTGCAATCCGATCCAAATCATATAATGATGTTGCGGCATGCAATCCGATCCATATAATATTGTTGTGGTGTGCAACCCGATCCATATAATATTATTGCGACGTACAACCCAACCCATATAATATTGTTGCAGCGTGCAACCTGATCCATATAATATTATTGTGGCATGCAACCCGATCCCAATTTACAAATCAACACTAATCACAAAAGAATCCCAGCAAGAAAACAATATGAAAACAACCATATCCCGGCAAGGGAGTCAACAACAAGAATAAACACATCCCGGCAAGGGAACCAATAGTAAGGATTAAATATGTCCCGGCAAGGGAATTAGCTATAACCAAACTTGTACCGATAATTAACTTCAAAATGAAACCTCAACTAAACAACAAGACATAACAAGAACGTGATAACTACACCGGTAACCACAACAATTGGACATGTAACCTATTTGTACGAAGTCATAGAGGAAATCACAATCAAGAAGTATCAAAACAATAAGGAAGGCGATCACTTCAATTAAGGCAATTAAGGGTCAATGCAACACGTAGAAATTCGAGGAAAGCTAGCAACATCATATGGATCATATAGAGACAATTTAAGCAATTATTAAACCCAATCATAACGGAATACTCTCCACATATTGAACATAAAGACCTAAGAATCCTAGAGCATATTTTTCACAAATAAGTCCGAACACAAACTCGTCACCTTGCATGCACGAACTACAATTAGCATAGAAGACTTAATTCCTAAGGGAAAATCCCTCACACAAGGTTAGGCAAGATACTTACCTCAAGGAAGACAAACCAATATTCTAAAATGCACTTCTCGGGTGAAAAGACCTCTGGACGGCTCAAATGTAAACCAAATTAACTTCAAAGCAAAAATAAAACACATAAGAAACTATTCCGGATCATAAAGTCTCAATCTTTAATAAAATCCAAAAATTGGTCCAAAAGTTGACCCTCGAAACCTGACAAATTTTACAAAACCCTGATACCCATTCCAATATGAGTTCAACCATATAAAATTTATTAAATTTCGATACCATTTGGCCCCTCAAATTACGATTTAAATGAGAAAAATAAAGACAAATTCATGAAATATAATCAATTCTAGGTGAAGAACACTTACCCAATCATTTTTCTTGAAAACCCCAAAAAGAATCACCCAAAACCGAGCTCTAAAACTCCAAAAATATTTAAAATGGCCTAACCCTCGATTTGGAAAATGTATGTTCTGCCCAGCTATTAAAGCATCGCAAACGCGGAGGAAGTATCGCGTTAATGAAGAAGAAAAATGAAGACTACCCAGATGTACTTCGCGAACACGACAACACGCACGCGAACGCGAAGAAGAAAAATATTATGGCCTGGAGATTTCCCTTCGCGAACGCATGAACTAGTACACGAACGCGAAGAGTGGAATTGCATAGCTATGCGAACCGTGAGGGGGGAAGCGGACGCGATGGGGGATAAAGCAGAGCTTCGTGAACATGAAGAAGAATTTCCGGGTGGTCAGCAACAAAGCTTCACGAATGCGAAAGGTTGTTCGCGATCGCGAAAGAGGATACCAAAAGCAGAACACAGCAGTTCAAAAACAAGGGAATGTGACCCGTAGCCCACCCGAAAAATACTCGAGGCCCCCAGAACCCTGTCCAAACACACAAAAAAGTCATATAACCTAACACGGACTCGCTCGAGACCTCAAATCACATCACACCAAGGATCGAACTTAGGAACTTTCAAAGCTTCTAGCTTTCAAAACTCGTGCCAAAACCTATCAATTCAACCTGGAATGATGCCAAATTTTTGCAGAAAAGTCCAAAATGACATAACAGAGCTGCTCTAACTCTCAGAATTGCATTCTGACCCTGATATCATAAAAGTCAACTATGGGTCAAACTTCACCATTCTCCAAACTTCAATTTTTCCAACTTTCACCAAAATGCCTCAATTTACCCTACGAACCTCCAAATCCGAATCTAGACGCGCGCCTAAGTTCAAAATCACCGATGTTGAGATTATCCACGACCCATTCTGGGGCCGTTTATGCAAAGGTCCAATTCCGGTCAAATTCTCATCGTTTAAACTTCCAAAACTAGTTTCCTTCTTCCAATTTGACTCTGAAGCATCCGTTAACTGAATTCAATCATGCACGCAAGTCAATACACATATTATGAAGCTTCTCAAGACCTCAAACTGTCAAACCGAACGTAATTTCTCAAAACGACCAGTCAGGTCATTATAGTATCGGGTCCGTATTTTGATTCTGGAGCCCGATACATGTTTAATATGATATTTAAGTCATTTTTCTGAAATTTGGTGAAAATCAAAGTTGATTTGACATGATTCTGGCATTCGGTTGAGAAAATAAAAACTTCAAAGTGTTCTTGACAATTCCATTTGATTCAGTGCTAAAATCATAGTTCTAGGTGTTATTTTGTCGATTTGATCACGTGAGCAAGTTCGTCTGATATTTTTAGGTTTGGGTGCATGTTTGGTTTGGAGCCTTGAGGGCTCGGGTGAGTTTCGGATAAGCCATGGGGTGATTTGAAACTTAGAAAACTGTTGGTTTTGTTGTAGGCCTCAGTCCTCGCAAATGCGAGGTCAATCATCGCATTTTCAATCTCTGAAGAGTTCACATTTGTGATCTTCTCATCGCAAATGTGAGGAGAAGCCGGGCCAGGTCATGTTCGCAAATGCGACCATTTCTTCGCATTTGTGATGAGGACAGAGGGGAGGCAACCTTCGCAATTGCGATCATCTGATCGTATTTGCGACCAGCTTAGTTCGCATTAGCAAAGAATTTAGGATTGTGGGAATATTTGCAAATGCGATGGTTTTCTAGCATTTGCGGTCTTCGCAGATGCAAAATCGGGGTCGCATTTGCGACATCTGGAGCTGGTAAAACATGACTTAGACATGACTTTTGCTCATTTTTCAAATCTTTGAAAACAAGAAACCCTCTAGGTGATTTTCCAAAGACCACTTCTTCCCCAAATCATAGGTAAGAGATCCTTAATTTATTTCTTTTAATCTTTCATTTTATTTTACATGATTTCAACTTAGAATCTAATATTTTCATGGTGAAATTGGGGATTTTTGGGTAGAAAATGGGGATTTTGAAATTTAGGGATTTAGACCTCAAATTGAGGTCAGATTTCAAAATAAATTATATATCCTGGCTTGGGAGTGAATGGGTAATTGGTTATCGGTCCGAATTTCTGGTTTGGACCAAGCAGTCTCAAGTGTTGACTTTTGTTGTCTTTCTAAAAATAGCCTTAATTGAATTCCTGGCTATCATGGGTAGTTCCTAAGGCTTCAATTGAATTGTTTGGCTGGTAAATTCTAGATTCTATTGGTCCGGAGACTTGTGTGAAGGGTATAATGGTGATTGATCTTTGAGTTTGGTCGTTGGAGTGAGGTATGTGTTGTGTCTACCCTTGGCTTGAGGGATTAGTTATTGTTGCCTATTTTCTACGTGTTTGGATATTGATTACAACGTATAGGTGTAGTGACGAGTAACTACGCATTGTTGACGAGTCATAGCGTGCGAGTGAGTCTTATTCTTGTGAGCGTTGTATTCTTCATTCATATTGTTCATTTTTAGACTAATTATTCTTTATGTTGGGCAATTCTTATCATGTTTTATGGAATTTGATGTTGATTAAGTATCGACTCAAAGTTGAGGTTGACGTTGTGGAACTAAATATTTAAGTGGGATTTGTTATTCATAATTCTATCTCCATATTATTATTGTTTTGTTGTTTGGGGGAGGAAGAGTGTAAAGCACGAAGGGCGACGCCGTGCCATTTTATATTCATTATCATGTGAGGATGTAAAGCACGAAGGGTGGCGCCGTGCCATTTTATATTCATTATCATGTGAGAAAGAGTGTAAAGCACGAAGGGTGGTGTCATGCCATTTCATATTCATTATCATGTGAGGAAGACTGTAAAACACGAAGGGTGATGTCCTGCCATTCTATATTCATTATCATCGTTTCTTTCATTTATTATGGTGAGGATGAGCGTAAAGCACCAGGGTGATGACGTGCACTTGTTTTTGCTATGTTTAATATTTCCTTTGGTGCAAAGTATGTTGTTTGCTGTGTTTCTACCATTCTCATGATCTTGTACTCCCCTCGGCATGTTTTCCCTTCCCGCTATTATTTGTTTAGCTTTTATTATTTGTTATTATGCTCGTATATTGTTTAACTGCAAAGGTTTATATATGTGTCTTGTCCTAGACTCATTACTACTTTGTCGAGGTTAGGCTCGGCACTTACCAATACATGGGTCGGCTGTACTGATACTGCACTTTTCACTTTCCGTGAAGATTTCGGTACTGGACCGAGTTGATCCGGAATTATTTGCTGGCTCCTTCTTATCGGAGACCCAAGGTAGTCCTGTTGGCGTCCGCAAGCCCTAGCGTCCCCTTCTATGCATTTCCGTTACTGTTGCATTTGTATCGAAAACAGTTGTATTTCCTTCAGACACTTTTCTTGTAGTTAAATCTTAGTAGTTTGTAGATTGTGACACTAGATCTGGATAGTTATGTATAAGTATTAATTGGGTTATTATAGAATTCTGCACCTCTTTAATCTATTATTGTTTAGTTATTGTTATTTATCAAATTGTTAAAAAGTTAGCGTACTTAATTTCTAATTGTTGTCTTGCCTACCAACTGAAAGGTTAGGTGCCATCACGGTCCCGACGGTGGGAAATTCGAGTCGTGACAAGTTGGTATCAAAGCACTAGGTTGCCTATGTCTCACAATTCACGAACATGCTTAGTAGAGTCTGGGGGGTCAGTACGGAGACGTCTGTATTTATCTCCTAGAGGCTATAGAGTTTAGGAATAGTTTCACTTCTATTCTTCTCTATGGTGCGAATTTGTCCTCTTAGTGCTAAACAAACTCTTCTACTTGTGTTCTACTCGTGTCCTTCGCAGATCGCGAGAACACGTATCGCGTCTTCAGCTGAGCAGCAGCCAGAGCTCCCAGTGGCAGCTCCTACGAGAGGCAGAGGTCGAGGTCGATGCCGTGCCGTGCCATAGGCCGATATAGGTACAAGGCTCAGCCCAGAGCTCGTGCAGCAGCACCGATGGCGGAGCCTCCGGTGGAGTTTGATGATGAGGTTCTAGCCCAGACCATTCAAGTGGTACCAGCTTAGGTCCCAGAGGGTTTCATTGCTATCCCCATACTCCAGGATGATTTGGTCCATCTAGTGGGCCTCATGGAGAGTGTGGTCCAGACCGACACTTTTCCTGTAGCACCAGCCGTCTCTCAGGCTAGAGGAGGAGCACAAACTCTTGCTACTCACACTCCGGAGCAGATGGCTCCTCAGCACCAGATGTGTGCGGGGAAATCGGGAGACCAATTTTCCCTCTACATAATGCTTCAAGGAACAAATCCCAAAGGCACGGGATCTCGGTTCGGTCACCTCCCTGGAGATCTAGCCAATGCCTTGTCCAGATCGAGCATCGACTAAGACCCTGATGAGCGAAGATATCCCTCGAGAGATGTATCCGGGTTCCACTAGACTACGGCTCGATGTTAGTTCTATAACAACCCGAGAAAAGTAGGCTATCACATCTCATTATTTTATGTATTGTTTATTCCATATTAAGTTTGTACGCCTTCTTTCTCTATAAAAGAAGGGTCACCAACACCTTATAGAGCATCTCCAACTATATTACAAAGAAAGCAATACTATTCTCTCTCTCTTTCCTTAAATTTCTCTCTCCGATTCTAAGTCATATCTATTGATAGCTATTCCCTCAATTTGACAAATAAATATATCTCGAGATCATCCTTAACATTTTATAGTTTCTGCATTTGTTCTTCATCATTTAGTTCAAAATCGATAATATAAAGCCTTACGTACTTTTCACGGTAAATAGTTTGGCGCTCACCGTGGGGCTAAAAATAATAGTAATTATTTTCTTGCTAGTTTCGTCACTCAAACGCATGATATCTTTCACATTTTTTCTTGCCCAGGAACTCTTTGATTGTAGGTCAAAATGTCAGGCTCGATAAATATGTTTGAAAACAACAACCACGAAGACCACGGGGAAAATGGCGTGGTCGTCCCGGCCGTCGGAGCACCTCCGCTGAATCCTGACGACGTTCCTGGACCAATCCCAGTAGACGCAGATTTGCAGGACGCTCAGCAAGTAGACGAAACGTCTCACACTGACAGGAGCGTACGACGCAGCGACCAATAGGAAGCACAAAAACCTCAGTCCGGGAAGAACAAGAAGTTAGTCTTCACGTTATCTTTGAAATGTTGCAGGCACAACAACTAGCAATCGC
>MU713562.1:131238-180285 GCA_026770625.1 Nicotiana glauca | reverse complement strand
CACAAAATAAGTGCTCGAAAGGTCAAGAAACAACGAGTCGGTGGCTGAACCTGCTATCATGATATTACTCGAGGACCTCACCAAAAGGATTGAATCGGGAGAGAAAATGATCGCAGCCAACGATAAAAGGGTCGATACCTACAACTCTTGGGTCGATCAGATCCTAGACGCCCCTCCGGTCCTTAAGGGTCTAGATTCAAAGAAATTCATTCAAAGGCTATTCCTCGAAGAAGCAGCGCCGAAACCTATTCTGAAGAAGTTCAAAATGCCTGGAACTCCATAAGTACAATGGCACCTCCGACCACAATGAACACGTCACTACGTATACCTATACAGTAAAAGGTAACGACATAAAGAGTGACGAGATTGAATCCGTGATATTGAAAAAATTTGCTGAAACATTTTCAAAAGGGGCCATGATGTGGTACCATAACCTGGCCCCCGACTCCATAGACTCGTTTTCCATATTAGCGGACTCTTTTGTAAAAGCACACGCCGGAGCCATTAAAGTAGCGACAAGGAAGTCCAACATTTTCAAAATCAAGCAAAGAGAAAATGAGTACTACGGGAGATTGTGTCCTGGTTCCAGATGGAATGAATGGAGATGCCACCGATCTCCGACGACTGGGCGATGCAGGCATTCACCCGAGGCCTAAACGAACAAAACTCCATGGCTTCGAAACAACTGAAACAAAATCTGATCGAATACCGATCGCAACCTGGTTAGACGTCCACAATCGGTATCAATCGAAGATCAGGATAAAGGATGACCAGTTGGGGGCCCCATTGGGCTCAGTATACCCAAGCAGATTCTCGGCAAAAGAGACGAAGTCAATCAAAAAACAGTATCAGCCGTACCTCAAAGATAGAAGGAACGCCCCAAAGCGCAATCTACCCCGCAACGATAGGAGGATGGATCAAGGACAGGATCCTCGAGGGGTCATCAATAGGGACAGGTTTGACCGAAATATGGGACCAGTCAACTCACCCCACTTGTTGTAATACAATTTCAACATCGACGTATCAGATATCATGCTCGCTATCAGCAAAATCTGTGATGCAAAATGGCCTGGACCAATGCAGTCGGATCCTTCTGAGAGAAATTACAACTTGAGGTCTTCCACAACACACATGGACACCGGAACAAAGATTGCCATCAACTACGAGAAGAAGTAGCCCGACTGCTCAACAAAGGAAACTCCGAGAATTCCTCAGCGATCGGGCCAGAAATCAGTTTCGAGACAGGGAAGCAGCCAAGAAGAATGAAGTAAACGAACCACAACACGTCATCCACATGATAATGAGTACCGATACCCCGCAATAACATATGATGAGGAAAACAAACATATCCATCACAAGGGAGAAATAGAATCGAGGATACATCCCCGAGGACACCCTTATTTTCACTGAAGAAGACACGGATGCCTTATCTCAACCCTACAATGACGCTCTGGTAATTTCCTTTCTTGTAAATTCTTTCCATATAAAACGTGTACTCGTGGATCCAGGTAGCTCGGCCAATATTATCAGGTCAAGGGTGATAGAACAGCTCAGCTAACTGAGCGGATCATACCCGCCTCTCGAGTCCTCAATAGGTTCAACATGGCGAGCGAAACGATGAAAGGGGAGATCATAATACCTATCACCGTGGCCGACATAACCCAACATACCAATTCCATGTCATCGAGGGAGACATGAGGTACAATGCCTTTTTCTGACGACCATGGATACATTGCATGAGAGCAGTACCGTCCACTCTCCACCAAATGATAAAATTACCAATAAAAGATGGGATTAAAACAATCCATGGAGAGCAGAACGTGGCAAGAGAAATGTTCGCAATATACGATGCATCCTCGGTCCCCTTACCTCGGCCTTCGAATAAGCCCACAGGCGAATTAGGGCTCAACACCGATCAGGTTTGACAAAACACAAAAATATACCTGCATCACATACCCGAGCTCGGGCGATCGAAACAAGTTAGCACCTAGAAGTATCCCGTCTCAAGGTACTGCCATTTCTTTTATTTTATTTTTCAAAATAGAAATTAACCCTCATACAGGCACTGTCTGAAAGCCTTGAGGCCTTCCAAAAAAGGCGAGCCCGACTCGACTGAAGATATCGACACACTGGCACTGTCCAAAAGACTCGAGGCCTCTCAAAAAAGGCGCGCCTGATTTGACCAAAGATATTGAGACACTGGCACTATCCGAAGATCTCAAGACCTCTCAAAAAAGGCGTGCCCGTTGCACTCTTTTCCTTAGACCGAGTTTTTATGCCAAAACGAAGGAGGGTTTTTACTGGTAAGGTTTTTAATGAGGCAACGCTAGCGAAGCCACCAAGAGATAAAACTCCACAAAATCGCACAAAGCTATCCTCACGGCCAACTTCCAAAGCAGCTAGGAGCATTTCTCCTGAAATCCACCGGACTCAGATGAGCATCAAACAAAGATCCATATGGGGGAATGATATATCAGGCCAAAACGGTCAAAATAGCCAAACCTTGTTAAGGTGAGAACATGTATTATTATATCGGGCAATCGCAAAACATGCCTCTTGGCCTAAAAGTCAGTCGAGTCAGCTCGATAGCACATATATCGCATCAATAGATCAGAGTATATCTCCAACACCTTGCTTTCCAAAAGAGAAACAAATTACAACACGCTCCCGATAGGAATATCTCCATGAAATACGTCTCGAGATACTCGGGGACTTAGGGAATCTGACATCCGAACGACCCCAGGGTTAAAACTCCGGGCTCACCAAGCCTTCGAAAAACAACTACGGGCTCACCAAGCCCCCGAAAAACAGCTCCGGGCTCATCAAGCCCCCTGAAATAGCTCTGAGCTCATGAAAAGCTGTCTTCAAGCAAAATTAATGACTCGGAGACTGTTGCCAATCACCACACACTCGAAAATACAAAATTGTAAGACCCTAACGTGCAACCTCGACAAAACTAGATGTATTCTCCATAAACTGTAAGATCTCAACAGGCATGAAAAATCCTTCAGTTTAGGCTATACGTCGCATTTGTATGAATACCTAAAGGGAATAACCTCGGTATAGATGCCTAAAAGTGCTTCTCAGGATCAAAATAGGCCCCGACCAAACGCACACGACTCCGGTCAAAACGGCTACTATAACCCAAAAAAATGCGACTCGGGGATGCCCGATTGTTGCTAAAAAATCCTCCAAATCTACTTCGGAAAGAACCGGTTAAACGCAGGCTTCCCTCAAATGGAAAAAAATGATTCCTGACCACTTCGGCTCCAAAATCACAAAAGCGTCGATCTACTCGACCTGTGGTCTATGAACCTTCCGAGGTGTTCAAAACATCACCGACTATGACTTGAAATCGAGGTTCTTTTAGAAATGACGACGGGTCAGGCAAAATAATCAATAAGACCTTAATGAGAGGAAACAAAGCCTACAAAAAGCCTTCGGGACTCACATAAAACAGTGCCATTGTCGCCGGCTAAGCAAAGCCTCCGGGCCTTAAATCGAAAGGTCTCTACGATTATCAGCTTGCAAATTGACAACTTGAGGATTAAAGTGAGCTCAAATCGTAACCCAATTCGGAGACCGGATAATAGTTAACTTAAGCAAAGCCTTCGGGCTTTATATCAAATGGTCTCTACGACCAAATAGCATAAGTGCCATTGTCGCCGGCTAAGCGAGCCTCCGGGCTCTATATCGAAAGGTCTCTACGATCAAATAGCGTAAGTGCCATTATCACCGGCTAAGCGAGCCTCCAAGCCTCATACTAAAAGGTCTTAATGACCAAGTAGCAGAGAGGCCACCATCGTTGGCCAAGAACTCAGATGAGATTTAAGGGTCGATTACAGCTCGAATCACAACGCGACTCGGAGACTGGACCTGAAAAATTGCCAAACACCCAAGGGCAGAAAAATGAAAATCATTATCGCCAGCCCAAATGGGCTCGAAGGTATGATAAGCTCGATTCAGGTTCCCGACTTGGAGACTGAACCCGAGGGCAATTCGATCACAGAACGGCTAAGGGCATGAACCCAAAAATAATGCTATCAACAGCCGAGGCGAATCTCCGGGCCGCGCACCCATAAAACCGCTTCAGTCCAGAAACACAAGGAGTCACGCCCTTCTCCCATGCAAACGGGAAAAAGTTGGAAGGCCAATCAGAGCTCGAGCCGTAACATGACTCGGAGACTAAACCTGAGGGTAATCGAAATGCAGAAGTTACAGATTGCAGGGCACAGTCTCAGCTTACGACGTATGGTGGGATCTATGTGTGTGTGTATATATATACACACACACACACACACGTCAAAGAAGGCAGGGAATGTTCTTTTCCCCTTTATATTCCTTTTTTGACAGCCACGGCTCATCGGCCTCCTACTCATCATCAGATATCAGGAACTTGGCATCAAAATCCGCTCCCTTGGTGCATCCAATCTCTTCTAATGGATCAAGGCCTCTGGCATGAATCTCCGTGAAAGTCCCCGCTATTGCCTACGTGATCAAGGGCCCTCTCCAGATCGGCCCCAACAAATAAAATAAGCCACAATCTTTTGCTCCGCCCGATCAAAAACAATAAAGGTATCAAAGAAGCAAAACTCCAAACCCTTTCTCGTATGTATATATCATGCACGCAGGGCGCCCTCTCCCTTTGCAGGCATCTCGCGACCATATCAAAAACAGAACGGTCAAATCTATGCCCTGCGCCGAAAGGAATATAGCTTGTCGAAGTGCGCCTTCTACGGCCTCAGCATATGGAAACCAAGCTCCCCGGTTGTCCTTCTGGCTCGGGTCAATTCCTCTGGGAAAAAGAGCTCCTGCACCGACCTAATCGGGATACTCCTCACAAAAGCCACAAAATAGTTACCCTTCAACCATTAGGCCACCCAATCGAAGATCATTTTGGCTTACCCGCTTCACCTGATGTATCTCGAGACACCCGAAGACGGAATCCGAGAATAACTCAACAGCAAATACACCTGAAGAGACGACCCAAGCGACGTTGTCAATACGCCACCGGCAGTCAAGAAAAATCCTCGGGTCACGCACCCGCGAAATTGCTTCGGCCTAAAAACACAAAGGGTCACCACCTTCTGACCGTAAAAACAGACAGGAGCCGGAGAACCTACCAAAGCTCAAGCCATGGTACAGCTCGGAGACTAGTTCCAAAACCGATCTATACGATCGTGAGCAACAATAGAAAGGAGGTACAAAAGGAACAAAAGCTTTAAAAGTCTTCTTATAAACACTCTCCACCTACAGGCACACGCCAAAAACAAGGTTACAAAATGACAGAACGTCTATTTTTTTCCAAAAGGGTTGCATTTCGTCAAAGATCACCCTCTGCAGCGTCCAGAAGGAGTGGCCAAACATCGCCTTCTTCCACCTTGGCTCAGGCCAACTCCTTGTTGATACCCAATTTTTCCCCCATGTATTTTCAAAATAACATATATATGCATAAATAAACATGCCCAAGAGTTTTGGTATTTTTCCTAATTTTTTAATTTTTTAAAATCGATTTATTGCCGATTTTTTAGCAATACAAAATCAGTAATTATTTCCAAAATATTATCATTTATGTGATTAACTTATTTTATTCTCATATTTACACCAAAATATAATTAATATGATTTTTTATATTTTTACAAATTTGTTTGATATTTTTAAAACTAAATTGCATATAATCGTAATTATAGCCTATTTTACGGTTAACAGCATTTTGCAACTATAAAATTATTTCCAGTATTTTTGGATTAATATTTATATATTATTAATTAGTTCAGTGCTTTTAATTTTGTTCTAAAATTATTATTGCTATTTTATAAAATAAAAAGGGGAAAATTGGCTATTTAACATCTAGCCCGTTTCTATTTCAATTATAGCCTCATTTCCTTTCAATTCTAACCTCAATTTAACCCCCCAATTCCGTCCCAAATAAAAATAACCTAATTCCTAAATCACCCACCCTTGACCAAACTAAAAAACCTGCCCAGACCTATTTTTTAATTCCACCCGTTAATCTAACAGATCAACGTCTCACACTCCATCTTTCCATTTTTAATTTATCAAACCCCCCAACCCTATTTCATTTTTCAATTATCCGCCGCCCCTGAAACCCTCCCCTCTCTCAAAAACTCTCGAACCTTCCCTAACCCTAGCCGCCTCTCATCGTCTTCCACCGTGAAACCCACCGGAATCCATGGCTTCTCAGGCCATGGGAGTCTTATACTCACCTCCCCTTGCTCTTATACACCGGATACCTGAATATTTGAGGCCATACCTTGAAGGTTTGCGCTCAGACCTTTGCCGATTCAAGGTTCCAGAGTCATCGTCAACCTTGCTCCGGCGTACCATGGTGTTTTGAGCCTGGTTTTGACCTTTCCGAGTCAGGATCGGACCTGCTCCAAGACTTTCTCATTCCTAGGGTTTCTCTAAAACATTCAAAGTTCTTTCACCGTTATTTGTTTAGATCTGTACTACCCAAAAAGCTCTTGTCAAACTAGTTTCGCTCCGTTTTTAGGGTTTCTGCAAGGATTTCTAAAAAAAAATCTTTTTGATTTTTTTCTTCTTTGCTTTATGTGTGTCTGTTTATACTTTGTTCATATGATTTCTTTTATTTTTATGCATGTATTGTCTTTTACCTCTTCTTTTCTACTCCTGTTCATCTCTGTTATGTTTTTTGCTGTATGTGCCAACCGTTAAGGTCACTTGATTTTTTGACTTTGTTTATGTTCTTACATGCTTTACCTACTTGTGTTCAAGCTATATTATTTCCTTCTTCTGAACTCGTTTATGTTATGAGTTTCTCGAATATGTTCTTCATGATTTTTCTTCCTTTATTGTTCAAGCATGCTATCATATCTGTCTTGTTGAGACTCTAAAAAACAAATGGTTTGCTTTCCCACATCCATGTCTGATTCAACATTTGAAACTCTAGGATTTGGGGTTTCCTTTTGACTTTTTATGCTTTGATTTCAACTGAGGGTTCCACATTGGGACCCTGGACTCTCAGAATCACCATGAGTCTACAGGTCAAATCTGTGTCTTTTGCCCATGTTTCTAAACTTCTATTTGATTAAAATTCTCTTTTAAAATAACTTGACAGTCTCTTCTTGATTTACATGTTTGAGTGTTTATATATGACAACTCGTCTTTCAAAAAGGTTTTGCTAACGACTAATTGATTCCATATTCCTTTAATTGTGTTCACTTGATTGTTACTGGTTTTCCCTAATTGAACCTTTCTTTACCTCTTTTCCGTTAACCCCGTATTACTGTTCACCCGTGTGTACTGTTCACGGGGTACTATTACGGGTACTGTTCACGGATACTGTTATGGAGTACTGTTCATGGCACTATTCACGGATACTGTTACGGGGCACTGTTCATGGGTACTGTTCATGGGTACTGTTCATAACCACTATTCACGGTGCTGTAAAAAAATGCACCAGCTTTATTTTTTTGTGCCTAAATCGATCCGTTAACCTTTCGAAATACACCCGAGGCCCCCGCGACCTCAACTAAAAGCACCAACATGTCTTAAAACATTATCCAAACTTGCTCCAATTGTCAAAACACCTCAACTAACGCCAAAATTATCAAATTACATCGAATTCAAGCCTAAGTTCTTTTAAAAACTTCTAAAACACGCATTCAATAAAAATCCCAACCAAACGATGTCCGAATGACCTGAAATTTTGCACACAAGTCCAAAATCACCTAACAAAGCTATTGAAACTCTCAGAACTCCATTCCGATTCCCGGATAAAAATTTCACCTATAAACCGAAAATCGCCAAAATACTAACTTCGCCAAAATAGGCTAACTTCTTCACCGGACCTCCAAAATTACGTCTGATTGCGCTCCTAAGCCTTAAATTATCCCCCGAAACTAACCGAATCATTGGAATTCAATTCCGAGCCCTCTAACTCACAAGTCAACATCCGGTTGACTTTTTCAAACTAATTCTTCCTTAAAGGGACTAATTGTCCCATTTCCTACCAAACTCGATACGAATCATCTCAAATTCACCAAGTACATATTTTGAAATATGAAGAAGCATATAACAGGGAAAACGGGACGGAAATACATGAGACGACGGGTTGGGTCATCACATCCTACCTCCAAAATAAGGACCAGTATATCTCCCCGGTCTACGAGGTCTACTCACTCTTCTATACTATCCCTCCTGACCTCGTCTGTCCTCTCTCTCATGAACCCACCTGTCCCCTACTCGGCGAGAGGTCCTTACCACCCGCTGAACTGGGACCACAAGTTGTGTTGCCATGACACCTGGAACCTGAGCAATGAAGACTCGCTACTCTAGAGTGGGGGCGGCGGGAGTCTGGGTCCCTCCCATATTCTGCAAAGTAGTTGGTACAACCTAAATCAATTTCGCCTGAATCAACGTACCAAACATGCTCAGGAACCGCGCCAGAGTCTCCTGAAGCACTAGAGTAGTAGTAGCCACAGTGGACGTGCCAGGTGCCTGGGCTCTGGCTTGATCTGCTAGTGGTGCCTTGGCGGCAGCTCGCGCAGGTGCTCTGGCTGCACCACGTGCGCGTCCTCGACCTCTACCCTGGCCCTGGCCTCTGACGGCTGTAGTAGGGGGCACGTGTGCCTGATCATCTCGAGTAGCACGTGTCCTCACCATCTGTGAGAGAATAGAAGGCAGAAATTTAGGACTGTGATGTCAAAACTAACCACCACAAGAGCCACATTTCTCTGTCCATCAGGCCCAGACATATACCCCGTTTGAAATCAGAATCCCTTGACTAAAGAGGGACTTATCAGAATGATATTTCCTTACTTTTCTTGCTTATTTGCTACACTATAAAAAGGGCCCGACCTTCTGCATTGGACAGAGGCTTTAAGTTTAAGTTTTGATAAAACCATACAACTCTCACACACATTTTCAATCACAATACTTTTTCAATACCTTCTACTCTCTGCTGAGGCTTTGGTACTGCTTTGCAATTTGTGTTTTCAAGACTGCTATTTTACTTACCTGTTTTTCCTGAAACTGGTATGTCTGATTTAATTTTTGCCTCACCCCTATGTGTTTACTTTGTAGTTTCAGTACTCTTTCCCACTTTGCTATTCATGTTCAGTAGTTAAATCATGTGTGTTTCTTTCCTTGTATCTTGATTCTATTATGAATGCCTATCCCTCTATTCCCCTCTATGTATCTGAGTTAATGGTTTTGGCCTAGTAGTATCTAGATTACTTCCCAGATCTGAACCTGACCGTCAATAGGTCCTAACTCCCAATTTAAGCTGACAGGCTGGTTAGGGGTGTGCCAGCATCCCAATTATTGGGCATGACCACTAGTTTGTCATGACTCTTCCCTAATTCTCCTCTATTGCACTTACACTTACTCCTAGACTGTAAGTTCTACCCCCCTCCTGTGAGCCTTGCTTTGGGACCTTGAGTTCCCTCTGAACTTGGACATTTGAGGGCTGGCCATTCCACACTGCACTATAATTCTGCCATGTAATTGGGTGTAAGCATTGCCTGGAGTTCATGAAGCTCCTTGGTATTTTGACACACCCAAAGGATGAGAAAGGCTTTGGGAATCTGATCTTTGGAAGTTGGTTTATCTCATGTATCAGACTAGGAGTCTGAATTAGGCTTGAAATTTTAATTTCTGATGTAATTTACTTTTTTCTGGATTCATTCAAGTTGTAATAATTTGTAATAACTATGGGTGTATAGTAAAGATGGGGAGGGTCCCTCATGTTATGCATATGGGTAGATATCATGCTTTAGGTTTTACTTCTTCAATCACAACATTTTCTTTTATTCATCTGTGCTAGAATCCTGTTTATAAGTTTATACATCCGCATATAGAAATCTTGCCTATAAGTTTATTCATTACTGCGTATAGAAATCCTACCTATAAGTTTATCCATCTGCATTAGAAATTATGTCTATAAGTTTCTACACTTCTACATATAGAAATCATGACTATAGGTTGATGTGCTACTGCATATACATATTCGGCAAACAGTCTATAGGTTAAAATAATCAATTTCAGCCTAGACACTATGCTTATAGGACTCCTGCACTTACATAACTGTTTTAAAATCAATAACGCTTAGAAGCCATGCCTGTAGGGGTAATTGTTTAAATCTGATTTGTCTACAAGTCTAAAATCAGTAGTAAATGTCGTTTAATATCTGCAGAATTTGTTTGTTTCTAAAATCAGTAATCCTTCTTTAAAATCAGTATGCCTTCTGCATTGTCAGGCCCCATCTAGGCAAACCTGTTGGTAATTAATTAGCTATACTAGCCTTTAATAATTACAACCAGCAAGCAGGTCTAATTTGGACTTCTTATCTGAAAATATGTGATAAATCAACCATCATTCCTATGTTAAGTTTAATTAAAGACCTAACCAGTACTTGTAAGTCATGTTAAATAACTTGCTGCTTTGAATGAGGAGGCCTATCTGAGACTTTTAAATTGTTATGTGTTTCCATAATCTGCCTTATGTGTTTTTGTTTGTCGCTTTAGAATTTTATCCTTTTAAACCATACAAAACCCGCATCTCCCTTCCCTTTAGGACTAGTAGTCCCAAATGCCTCCGGGACTGATTGGATTGGGACGGGTACTTGCATGCAATAAGTAACGAAACCATTCCGCATTTAATACCTTAACGGGGTGGGAAGGGATAGATCTGGATATGATGACCGGTGCGCTAATACCACGTGTAGCCCCTCTTTTGAAGAGTGATTACCGGGTAATGCATTGATTTGATCCATATTATTTGTAAACCTAGGACCCCTTTCCCCTTATTTGTTTATTTTATCACTTTTCAGAATTTGCAAGCTTTTTTTTCAAAATTCGACCCTTTTTGTTTCTTCAAACTTTAACTTATTTGCAACCATAGTATGACAATCCCCCATATTTGAAACCCTTATTTGCTTATTTGTTACTTGTAAGTGAAGACACAATTGTAACATGGCCGGAACCACACTAGTGGATCTTGGAGGGTGCCTAACACCTTCCCCCCGAGATAATTGCTAGCCCTTATCCAAACTCTGGTTCTTCAACTCAAACTCTTCTTAGTGTCCTAATGCACTTTAATCATTAGGTGGCGACTCTTCAAACTCCAAAACCCAATTCCCAAAAGGGAGCGAGTTGTCCTCCCAAATGTCGTAAACCCGATTTTGCCTTTAGAGAAAAAGGGGGCATCGATAGCATGGCGACTCTGCTGGGGAATTCTTTAGGATTTTACCATTTCATGTTATTTGTGACTTTATTTCTTCTTTATTGCCTTTATTTAACGCATTTATCTCTCTTCTACTTCGAAACTGACTTGGCTCTTTGTTTCTTTTCTTTAATGCTTTCTTTTACCTCTTTCCTTTAACACCAATGTAACTATGAGCAATTATTGTAATCATTACTTTATGAACGTGCAAATACATGACAATTTGTGTCATTCTCGTAAATTGCATCCTCAACATCATATTCCACTCATTCCAAACAAAATACCATAGCAACGCTTATAATGAGTGGTTGCGCCCTTCCGATATTATCACCCCCTAAATTTGGCAAAGGCGTATTTGTAGTAAAACCAGTCGATTAGCGATGCAGTCGATGGTTCCATGCCTTTCCCTCTTTTGTTAACCGCTCAAGGGTACCGATCTAATACCTCATAGAAACCTTACTCTGTTTAAACTGTGTATGTATCACTGTCAAACCTAGCCGAGTCAGTTATGTTGTATAATGACTCTTTAAGATAGCCTTGTCCAAAGTCCAGCGGGTTTCAAGGATACCACCACATTCTGTGCATTTATTTGGTGAACTAAATTCTTTAATGCTAATTATTAGTTTAAATAGTTAAGTCCAGTGGGGGTAAGGGTCTAACACTTTGTTTTGCAGAAAATAAGGCACGAAGTCCCCAGATTCGGCAGGTAACCAACATCTACCCAAGGTTGCTAAGCTGGTGAGAAGACCTTCACTCTAGTGATCAGACCCTCGTCCGCAAATATTTGGGGAATTTGCCTTCTCTTTTGAAAATTCGACCAGACAACAAAATCATAAAAGCTGCAACTCTATTCTGGGATGGCGCTAGGTCGGTGTTCCGCTTTAGGGACCTTGAAATGACACCATTGCCCGAGGAAATAGGAGGATTAGCTGGTATTCCATGGGAGACTCCGAGTTTACTTATGCCAGAAAATTAAAAGGGTAGGGGTTTTCTCTAAATGATGGGACTAAAGAAGAACACATACTTGACCTACTTGAAGGATTCCTACATTCCTTTCGACTATCTGTACGAGAGGTACGGCCATAGCAAGTCCTACCGCACTTACCCAGATGAATTCACCCTCACATCATTGGGGCATGTCCACAAAAGAGTCTTCGTCTTTATGTTCTGCTTTTTGGGGATGATAGTGTTTCCTATGAAGATGTCTAGAATCCATACCAGACTGGCCATGGTCACCAAGACTTTGATGGAAGGACTTGGCGGGCAGCCTTTTAGTATAGTACCTATGATCGTTGCGGAGATATACCGAGCCCTAGAAAAAAGTCAATAAGGGGCCAAACACTTTGAGGGTTGTAACTTACTGCTCCAACTCTGGCTCATAGAGCACCTCCAAAAGGGTGAATATCGGCAAGAGATTCTTCGCAGAGACTGGGATGATCATATCATCTTCCATCAGCCAAAATGAATGAATTATATGCCTAACATGTTTGCTCAACCAGAAGATGCTAAAGGGTGAGTAGAGTTGTTTGAAAATCTGAAAGAAGACCAAGTGCAGTGGATGTTTGAATGGTTCCCTACTGAAGAGTTCATTGTCCGATCTCGGGATGCACCATTTCTTATACTCATTGGTCTGAGAGGAACTTATCCCTATGTCCCTCTCCGAGTCATGAGACAGACAGGAAGAAGGCAGGTTATACCAAGGGTCGAAAAAATGAGTCACTTCTGGGCCGATTTTCAAGATGACGACAGTCCCTACAAGTGTCAAGCTCAACACATGTGGCATTGCAATTGGGAAAGGATTCCAAGAACCAGACAGGTACCGTGCTGGTTATACTCCATACTATCCAAGTTGGTTGGAAGATGATCATGGTGGGTTAGGACAACCTGGGTTTGTTCGAGGTCACAGAGTTATCGACGAAAAAGCTGAGGTACAGGTTAAGTACAACCAATTGCGCAAGAGGATTCGGGAATGCGAGACTGAGCACAAGGAAATTTAAGAAGCCCATCAAAAGCTGATTGAAGAATGGAAAGATATGGCTGTCAGCGCCAACAAGTGATTGGGATCTCTGAAGTGGGGTTTAGTGGAGCTAGAAAGGAAGTTCATCCAGAGGATTGAAAACTGCCAGAATGCTGAGGGAAACGAAGGAGGACACTTGACTAGAGCCTACTTGTTGCTAGGACTGCATGAGCTGGTGAAGCTGTTCGATGGAGCTAAAGATGCCGAGTCTAGGGAAGGTCCCTCTGGGACCAAGTAGTTAGGAGTCTTCCCTTTGCTTTAATGTAATAAGGCCAATGGCCATTAGTGACATTTTATTTTCTGCAATTTTAGTGTCATTTTGGGATTTGTCTTATTTTTATCAATAAAATGAGACATTTAGCATTATGAGTTCTCCAAATCAATTTGTCGCTAGGCCTACATCGGGCACAACGAGGCTCCCAAATTAAGACACGATTTATATTCTTGCACTATGTGTTTAAATACTGAAATGTTTTTTTCCTCATGATCCACACTAATTTGTTACCTTTTTATTTTTACTTTTCTTTTATTCCCCTTTCCCAAAGGTTAGTTCGTGCACTCTGGCATCGTCATCTTACTCCACAAGATCCAAGGGCCCTCCACCTCCTCCTCCTCCGAGTCCTATCAGAAACAAGAACAAGGGAAAAATGGAAGATTTGAGCAACATCAGGAAGGAGAACTCAGTTGTAAGGGCAGAGGTTCCTCAGGGTATTCAGGTTTCCAAGGAAAGTGCCTCCCAATTCGAACAGAAGTTATTGAAATTTTAGGAAGAACTGGACCAAGTTCGAAATTTGGTAAGCTTGTCATTTTCCCTCACTACCCATGATGTCAACTTCCCCAACACTCAAAATACCACACCTCCTCAAAACATCCCGAAACCACAAAACCAAACCACTCCCCATCACCACTGCAACACATGCCACACTTCAAGCAACACCCCACTGGTCCAATTGGGTAAGTAAGGCGTCTGATTTCATGGACAGTTCAGATTCAACACAGAGAATGCACCAGATGTGTTCTACATCCAGAACTTAAAGAAGAAACCCACGGAGACATTCCGCGAGTATGCCACTCGTTAGAGATCAGAGGCTGCTAAGGTCAAGCCGGCCTTAGAAGAAGAACAAATGAACAGGTTTTTCATCCGGGCTCAAGACCCACAGTATTATGAGAGGTTGATGTTGATCAAAGGCCAGAAATTTTCCGACGTCATCAAGCTAGGGGAGAGGATCGATGAAGGTATCAAAAGTGGTATGGTCACTAACTTTGAAGCATTGCAGGCTACCAACAAGGCTCTACAGTTTGGTGGCACATCCAAGAAAAGGGATGTGGATACCGTGATGGTTGCACAGAGAACAAAATCCCCAATAAAATACCAAACCTACCCAATACCCCCTCCTACATATCAACCTACACCTCAAATTACCAAGAACTTTTTCCCTCTTACCAAACTCCACCACCTACTTACCAAACATCTCCACCTCCCGCATATTAGCCTACTTCACCCAAATACTACCAACCTACACACGTCTACTAAGCCTACAACACCCAACAAGCTCATTATCAATCACCTCACTAAAATTTCCCTAGACCCCGACCAAACTTCAACCGCAAACCTCCCAAACAATACACTGCCATTGTCGAACCAATCGACCAGCTGTATGAAAAGCTTAAAGCTTCTGTTTATGTCACCCCTATCCCTGATACAACTCTAGAAAACCCTTCCCAATAGATCAACCCAAACAAAACATGTGCATACCATTCCGGCATGAAAGGGCATACCATTGATGAGTGCCGCTCCCTGAAGGATAAGATTCAGGCTTTGATTGACAGCAAGATTATTGTGGCAAAGGAGCCTGCTCCGAATGTCCGTAACAACCCTCTGCTTGACTACAAAGGTATAGGCATTCACATGATCGAGATATAAGATGATTGGGACCCCAAAGGGTCGATCGGATTAATCGCTGAAGGTGACGAGCCAAAGAGACCGACGGTCACACTTAATCCGATTGTAGTCCAGATCCAGACTTATGAAGACGCTAAAGTGAACATGTCCATACCACTCGATCTTGAAACAACATCTTCTGCAAAGATGCCAGGACCAATTGAGGTCAAGTTTGGGTTCCCAAAGGAACCTATGCCATTTGAAGTTGTTGTGTTACCTTCCAAAACAAGGGTACCCATCCCAGTTGCAATGTCAGCCATAGCGCCATTCCATATGAAGACCATCCCTTAGGATTACACAGCCGAGGCAAAGAGAAAAGGAAAAGCCAAAACCGGAGAAGCAATTGCGGCGCAGGGTATGACAAGAACCGGTTGGGTTTATACTTTGCAACATTTAGCTGAATCAAGTAAACAGGCCTCTGGACAGCCTATTGAAACTGGGCCTGATGATCTCTGGAGGAAGATACAAGTAAAGGAGTACTAAGTCATTGATCAACTAAATAAAACACCGGCACAAATCTCTATCCTAGCTCCGCTGCAAAGCTCCAATGCACATAATAATGCCTTGTTAAAGATACTGAGTGAGGCATATGTACCCAGCAACATAACTGGAGGAGAAATGGCAAACATGGCAGGGCAAGTATTGGAAAGTCATAAATTCACTTTCAACGAAGATAAGCTACCGCCGGAAGGGCTAAGCCACAACAAAGCATTGCACATCACCGTACAGTGCGAGGATTATTTCATCACCAGGATTCTGATTGACGGAGGGTCCAGCCTCAATATTTGTCCATTGGTAACTCTCAAAACATTAGGAAAGAGCCTGCATGAGATCAAGTATAGAGCCATCAATGTCAAAGCTTTCGATGGTTCCCAAAGGTCCACTATTGGGGAAATCAGTTTGTGTCTACAAATGGGACCGACTTGGTTCGATGTTGACTTTCAAGTAATAGACGTTCCAGTATCTTACAACTTACTTCTGGGATGACCTTGGATTTATGTCGCTGGGGCTATAGCATTCACACTGCATTGGGTAGTGAAGTTTGAGTGGAATCACCAAGAGGTTATCATTCACGGCGATGGTAGAAATCCTATATACAGTCGCCAAACCATCCCAGCAATCAGAGGAAGAAGAAAGATAGGTGGGGAAACCTACCACCACATCGAAAGAGTCAACAACGTTGATAAGGAAAAGTGATGGGATAACAAAATTGAAAGTATACTGAATTGTTGTGGATACGAACCTGGCAAGGGACTCGCCAAGAAAGGAAATCACCAAACCTATCAAGCTGAAGAAACATGGTACCACTTTTGGTTTGGGATATGAATACATTTGGGAGGAGTTCAACCACTGGTCGCCACCATGGCGCAGTCCCTACTATCCGCTGGAGCATCCGATACCTCGCCTGGAGCAGACTTTCCAGCCAGCCGATGTCATATATGGGTCAGAAGAAGAGGAAGCACTGGCAGCAATGAGGAATTTGTTTTGAAAGATGACAATATGGACTGTTGTGTCATTTTCGAGGAGGAGGGGGAGGAAGGCCCTTCCATACAAGCCGTGAGCCGAGGAGCACGCCTCAACAATTGGTTCATCAGAACCACCAGGGCCCGGAAAGCTTTGGGGTAGCAAGGCTGAACAAAGCACCATGCATCATCTTTATTTTTTGCTAGTTGACTTTCTTTTCGCACTTTAATTTCGAAATAAGAGCTCCAATGTTCAAAACAATTATGAAATTTATCAAAGCATTTCAGTTTCTTATAAATCTCGCTCTTATTACCTTTTATCGTTTACTTTATTTACACAGCATTACTATTACTTATCTTGATGAACCGACGATTGTGACTTACAACGAGACAACACAACAAACGGACATAGACTCAAAAGATGATGATATACCAAAAGAGGTTGTTAAAGAGGTTGAGGATTTTAAGAATAGACCTAAGTCCAATATGGACAAGACTGAGGCTGTTAACTTGGGAGATACAGAGAATGTCAAAAAAACGCGCATCAGTGTTCATCTGTCACCATTAGAAAAGAAAGAGTACACAGAATTTCTAAGGGAATATGAGGACATATTTTCCTGGTCGTATGATGACATGACTGGTATCAGTACATCTATTGTATCTCACAAACAGCCAACCGATCTGACATGTCCCCCGGTAAAGCAGAAGCTCAGGAAGTTCAAATCTGACATGAGTTTGAAAATCAAATAAGAAGTCACTAAGAAAATCAAAGCCAAGGTTCTAAGAGTAGTAGAGTATCCAACATGGTTAGCCAATATTGTGCCAATCCAAAAGAAGGACGGGAAAGTTAGAGTCTGTGTCGACTATTGGGATCTCAACCAGGCCAGTCCGAAAGACGACTTCCCCTGCCAAACATACAAATTCTAATTGACAACTGCGCCAAGCACAAGCTGCAGTCATTTGTTGATTGTTTTAATGGGTATCATCAGATATGGATGGATGAGGAAGAAGCATAGAAAACTACTTTCATTACGCCGTGAGGGATGTATTGTTACAAGATGATGCCATTTGGGTTAAAGAATGCTGGGGCCACCTACATGAGGGCCATGACTACTATCTTCCATGACATGATACACAAAGAGATCGAGGTGTATGTTGACGACGTCATCATCAAATCCAAAAGAGCCACTGACCACATGGAAGATCTGAGGAAATTCTTCAACAGACTGAGAACGTACAATCTGAAGCTGAACCCCACCAAGTGTCTATTCGTGGTTCCCGTAGGAAAACTACTTGGGTTCATTGTAAGTCGCCAAGGAATAGAATTGGATCCTTCAAAGGTTAAGGCCATTCAAGAATTGCCACCGCCAAATAACAAGAAAGTCATGATGAGTTTCCTGGGGAGACTCAACTATATCAGCTGGTTCATACTCAGTCCACTGTCATTTGTGAGCTAATCTTTAAATGTTGAAGAAAGACGCTGCTACCAAATGGACCGATGACTGTTAGAAAGCTTTCGACAGAATCAAGGAATACCTATCAACACCGCCAGTTTTGGTCCCACCCGAGCTGGGTAGACCTCTATTACTCTATCTTGCAGTGTTAGATGGAGCGTTCGGTTGTGTTCTGAGACAACATGACAAAACGGGGAGGAAAGAATAGGCCATCTACTATCTCAGCAAGAAGTTCACCCCGTACGAGGCCTGATATTCTCTATTAGAGCGCACCTTTTGTGCTCTGACTTGGGTAGCTCAGAAGTTGAGGCATTATTTCTATGCCTACACTACGTATCTCATATCAAGAATAGATCCGCTAAAGTACATCTTCAGAAGCCCATGCCTACTGGCAAACTGGCCAAGTGGCAAATGTTGCTGAGTGAATTCGACATTGTTTACATGACTCAGAAACCAGTCCAGGGACAGGCATTGGCGGATCATCTTGTTGAAAATCCCATGGACAGAGAATACGAGCCCTTGAAGACGTATTTTCCTGATAAAGAGGTATCCTTCATAGGAGAAGATATCACAGAATCCTATGACGATTGGAGAATGTTTTTCGATAGAGCAGTAAACTTCAAAGGAGTTGGCATAGGAGTAGTTCTAGTATCAGAAACCGGTCAGCATTATTCGGTGTCTGCTAAGTTCAGATTCCTATGCACCAACAACATGGCCGACTACGAAGCCTGCATCTTAGGGTTCAAGTTAGCTATTGACATAAACATTCAGGAGTTTCTAGTAATTGGGGATTCAGACCTGCTTATACATCAGGTCCGAGAAGAGTGGGCAACCAAGAATTCCAAGATACTCCCTTATCTGCATCATGTACAGGAGTTGAGGAAGAGATTCACAAAGACAGAGTTTCAGCATGTCCCTAGAGTCTAGAACGAGTTCGCCGATGCATTAGCTACCCTATCGTCCATGATACAACACCCAGACACAGATTTCATTGATCCTATTCCTATGAAAATCCATAATCAGCCAGCTTATTGTGCTCATGTCGAAGAAGAAGCAGACGGAAAATCTTGGTTTCAGGATATCAAGGAATATTTAGCCACAGGAGAATATCCAAAACTTGCAAACGCTACTCGGAAGAGCACACTTCGAAGGTTATCTAACAGTTTCTTTCACAGCGGAGGAATCCTGTATAGGAGGACTCCCGATTTGGGATTATTGAGGTGTGTCGATGCAAAAGAAGTATCCAGGCTATTAGAAGAAATTCACACAGGGACCTGCGGCCCATATATGAACAGTTTTATCTTAGCCTAAAAAATACTCTGAGCTGGTTATTTTTGGATGACTATGGAAACGGACTGCATCCAGTATGTCCGAAAATACCATCGCTGTCAGATACATGTAGACATGATAAAGGTGCCTCCAAATTATCTTAATGCAACAAGTTCGCCATGACCGTTCGCTGCTTGGGGAATGGATGTTATCGAACCTATCGAGCCCTCCACATGAAACGGGCACAGGTTCATTCTAGTGGCAATTGATTATTTCACCAAATGGGTTGAAGAAGCATCATACAAGGCAGTGACTAAGAAAGTCGTGGAAGACTTTTTCCGCGACCGTATCATTTGTCGGTTCGGCATCGCAGAGTCGATCATTACTGATAATGGTTCCAATCTCAACAGTGACCTGATAAAAGCAATGTGTGAAATATTCAAGATCAAATACAAGAATTCTACACCTTACAGACCTTAGATGAATGGAGCTGTAGAAACGGCCAACAAGAATATCAAGAAGATACTGAGGAAAATGATAGAAAAGCATAAGCAGTGGCATGAGAAGTTATCATGCTTTATTAGGATACCGCACCATAGTTCGCATATCAACCGGGGCAACTCCCTATATGTTGGTTTATAGTGCAGAGGCAATCATTCCCGTCGAGGTAGAAATTCCTTCCCTGAGGATCATACGAGAAGCAGAACTCGATGATGCAAAATGGGTAAAGAGTCGCTACGAGCAGTTAGCTCTTATACATGGGAAGAGAATGAACACAGTTTGTCATGGTCAACTTTATCAGAACAGAATGTCCAGATCCTTCAACAAAAGAGTCAAGTCGAGACGATTCACACCAGGACAGCTAGTGTTAAAGAAAATCTTCCCACATCAAGATGAAGCCAAGGGGAAATTCTCTCCCAACTGGCAGGGTCCGTACATAGTTCATCGGGTTCTAACATGAGGAGCCCTCATACTTGCAGAATTGGACGGAGAAGTTTGGCCGAAGCCGATCAATTCAGATGCAGTCAAGCGATACTATGTGTAGCCATTTATGATTTCTTTATGATGTAATTTGAACTACGTCTGACCTGATTCCCATTTAAGAGGCGATACGTAGGCAGCCTTATCGGTTCAGTCACAGTTCAATAAAATTTTCATTTCCCTCGCTATTGAAAACTGGGGTAGAATTTTGAGGACGACCCTCAAAATTCCGAAGTTGATCTTCAGCCATTCACCAACATGCAACCGTCAGAAACACCAGCCCAGTAAACTAGGGCAGAATTTTGAGAAGGACCCTCAAAATTCTGGAGCAATAGAGGTTGCAATGTCTTAAACCGTGTCGCAATCATCGGTTCATCTAAAAGAAAATTATTTTTATGTATTTACGTTACACTTTTACTAAATCATGCATGACTACTATTAAAATTGCTTTGTTTAGCAATGCTACCTCAATGAAAACAAGAGCCGAGCAGGACAAGCGAGGTCCACGGGAAGACGGACTAACCTTTCCCCCTTTAGAAAACTCATGAATTTTCTTTGGATGCAGGCACCCAAGACATAAAATCGTCAGATATGGTTACACACTCAATACTTTTTTAGGAATACAACTCTCAGAATCATCACCTATTTACAATTACCATCCGTACGCGACATCCCCAGTAGCCACAATATAGAAATTAGCTATCAGCTAAGAGATTTCATTATTATCCGTCTTTATTTTCCGCATTGCATAAGGCTACCTTTCTGCCTTTCGAGACTAAGCACTGTCTCCATCTGCATTCCTGCATTGCATAAGGCTACCATTCTACCTTCCGAGGTTAAGCTCTACCTCCATTTGTATTTCTTGCATTGCATAAGGCTACTATTCTGCCTTTCGAGGTTAAGCTCTACCTCCATCCTGCATTTTTCTGCATTATATAAGGCTACCATTCTACATTCCGAGGTTAAGCTCTACCTCCATCCTGCATTCCTCTGCATTGCATAAGGGCTACCTTTCTACCTTTTGAGACTAAGCTCTGTCTGCATCTCCATTTCTTGCATTGCATAAGGCTACCTTTCTGCCTTTCGAGGTTAAGCTCTACCTCCATCCTGCATTTCGCTGCATTGTATAAGGCTACCTTTCTGCCTTTCGAGGTTAAGCTCTACCTCCATCCTGCATTTCTTTGCATTGCATAAGGCTACCTTTTTGCCTTTCGAGGTTAAGCTTTACCTCCATCCTGCATTTCTCTGCATTGCATAAGGCTACCTTTCTACTTTTCGAGGCTAAGCTCTACGTCCATCCTGCATTTCTCTGCCCTGCATAAGGCTACCATTCTGCCTTCTGAGGTTAAGCTCTACCTCTATCCTGCATGGCTGAAATATCTCCACCTTTGTCTAAATCTTGCATCGGCTAAAATATCGCCACTTTTATTTACATCTTCATGGCTAAAATACTGCCACCTTTATTTAAATCCTGCATCGACAGAAATATTGCCACTTTTATTTATGGCTGCTGGTTGAAACATCACCACTTTATTCTCTTGCATGGATAAAATAGCGCCACTTTATTTTTTCTTGCATGGCTGAAATATTGCCACTTCATTTCTCTTGCATGGCTGAAAGATCGCCACCTTCTGCATTTCATGGGCTAAAAGATTGCCGAATTATCCAAAGGCATCATTGTTCGGAGGCACCATTTTCATATCCCGATAATTCCATGCCATGACCTGAGGACCCCATTTTTATTTTTTTGGCATATCATTATTCAAAGGCATCATAGTTCAGAGGCATCATTCTCATAGCCCGATAACATCATTTCATAGCCTGCGAATTCTTTATTATACGCTTCATGGCCCAGGACGTCATGGTCGGAAGACGTTATCCTAACTGCCCAATGACAACATTCATGGTCCAATGGGAACTTGCATCACGTTTAAATTTGCGCACAATATATGTTGATATTATTCATTTGCAGGTACACCGGCTAGCAATGGCCATCTCAACAGGAGCGACCCCGCTCCAGTTCCCCCAGCCTATCAGACTCCGACCATCCTTCTCAACCTGAACATCGCATCCGTCTTTCGAGATCTCCATCGGCATAGTCCGCCAATGGATCCGGAACTACATATGGCCTGATTCTTGTAAGACAAGGGATATGTAGGCAGCTCAGGAACCAGAGCTCTGTCAAAATCCTTCAATCGTTTCATTCGGTCAAAATTGGCCATTATATCTATACCCGACAACTCTTTCATCCTTCCCGGGTAAAGAGGGGCAGCTGTTGATACCCAATTTTTCCCCATGTATTTTCAAAATAACATATATATGCACAAAAAAATGCCCAAGAGCTTTGGTGTTTTTCCTAATTTTTTAATTTTTTAAAATCGATTTATTGCCCATTTTTAGCAATACAAAATCAGTAATTATTCCTAAAAAATTATTCTTTTGTGATTAACTTATTTTATTCTCATATTTAAACTAAAATATAATTAAGGTAATTTTTATATATTTTTATAAATTTATTTGATATTTTTAAAGCTAAATTGCATATAATCACAAGAATAGCCTATTTTACGATTAATAGCATTTTGCAACTACAAAATTATTTCCAATATTTTTGGATTAATATTTATATTATTAATTAGTTCAGTGCTTTTAATTTGGTTCTAAAATCATTTTTGATATTTTATAAAATAAAAAGGGGGAAATTGGCTATTTAACATCTAGCCCGTTTCTATTTCAATTATAGCCTCATTTCCTTTCAATTCTAACCTCAATTTAACCCCCCCAATTCCTCCCAAATAAAAACAACCAAATTCCTAAATCACTCGCCCCTGACCCAACTAAAAAACCCGCCCAGACCTATTTTTTAATCCCAGTCGTTGATCTAACAGATCAACGACTCACACTCCATCTTTCCATTTTTAATTTATCAAACCCCCCAACCCTATTTCAGTTTTCAATTATCCGCCGCCCCTGAAACCCTCTCCTCTCTCAAACACTCTCGAACCTTCCCTAACCCTAGCCGCCTCTCATCGTCTTCCACCGTGAAACCCACCGGAATCTATGGCTTCTCAGGCCATGGGGGTCTTATACTCACCTCCCCTTGCTCTTATACACCAGATACCTGAAGATTCGAGGCCAGATCTCAAACGTTTATGCTCAGACCTTTGCCGATTCAAGGTTCCAGAGTCATCGTCGGCCTTGCTCCGGCGTACCATGGTGTTTTGAGCCCGGTTCTGACCTTTCTGACTCAGGATCGGACCTGTCTCCAAGACTTTCTCATTCCTAGGGTTTATATGAAACATTCTAGGTTCTTTCACCATTATTTGTTTAGATCTGTGCTATGTCTATGCTTTTCTTGCCGTCTAGAGTGTTTTCCCCAAAAAGCTTTTGTCAAAATAGTTTCTCTCCGATTTTTAGGGTTTCTGCAAGGATTTTTGAATAAAAAAATATTTATGATTCTTTTTATTCTTTGCTTTATGTGTGTTTGTTTATACCTTGTTTTTATGATTTCTTTTATTTATATGCATGTATTGTCTTTTACCTTTTCTTTTCTACTCATGTTCATCTCTGCTATGTTTTATGCTATATGTGCCTACCGTTAAGGTCACTTGATTTTTGACTTTGTTTATGTTCTTACATGCTTCACCTACTTGTGTTCAAGTTGTATTATTTCCATCTTCTGAACTCGTTTATGTTCTGAGTTTCTCGAATATGTTCTTCATGATTTTTCTTTCTTTATTGTTCAAGCATGCTATCATGTCTGTCTTGTTGAGACTCTGAAAAACAAATGGTTTGCTTTCCCACTTCCATGTCTGATTCAACATTTGGGGTTTCTTTTTGACGTTTTATGCTTTAATTTTGAGTCAGGGTTCCACATTGGGACCCTGGACTCTTAGACTCACCATGAGTTTGCAGGTCGAACTTGTGTCTTTTTCCCATGTATCTGAACTTCTCTTTGATTAAAATTCTCTTTTAAAATAACCCTACAATCTCTTCTTGATTTTCAAGTTTGAGTATTTATAGATGAGAACTCTTCTTTCAAAAAGGTTTTGCCAACTACTAATTGATTCCGGAATTGTTACTAGTTTTCCCTAATTGAACATTTCTTTACCCCTATTCCTGACTCGATTCATTCGAGTAAAAGTCTGAAGTTTTAATTTTTACTGGTTGATTCCCTTTCCTTTTTCTTTACAAACCGTGTGCTATTATTTTGTTGCCTTAAATAGCTTCTATGTACTTACCCCTCATTCTACTACTGGGAAAATATTTTTTTAAATCCCTTTTCATAATTGCTTTACCCGGTTGAAATCAGAATCCCTTGACTAAAGGGGACTGATCAGAATGATATTTTCTTACCTTTTCTTGCTTATTTGCTACACTATAAGAAGAGGTCGACCCTTCTGCATTGGATAGAGGCTTTAAGTTTTAAGTTTTGAGAAAACCATACAACTCTTACACACATTTTCAATCAGAATACTTTTTCAATACCTTCTACTCTCAGCTGAAGCTTTGGTACTGCTTTGCGATTTGGCTTTTCAAGACTGCTGTTTTACTTAACTGTTTTTCCTGAAACTTGTATATCTGATTTAATATTTGCCTCACCCCTATGTGTTTACTTTGCAGTTTCAGTACTCTTTCCCACATTGCTATTCTTGTTCAGTAGTTAAATTATGTGTATGTCTTTCCTTGTATCTTGCTTCTATTATGAATCCCAATCCCTCTATTCCCCTCTATGTATCTGAGTTAATAGTTTTGGCCTGACAGTATCTAAATAACTGCCCAGATCTGAACCTAACCTTCAATAGGTCCTAACTCCCAATTTAAGCCGACATGATGGTCAGGGGTGTGCCAGCATCCCCATTGCTGGGCATGACCACTAGTTTGTCATTACTCTTCCCTAATTCCCCTCTATTACACTTACACTTACTCCTAGACCGTAAGTTCTGGCCCCCTCCTGTGAGTCTTGCTTTGGGACCTTGAATTCCCCATGAACTTGGATATTTGAGGGCTGGCCATTCCACACTACACTATAATTCTGTAATGTAATTGGGTGAAGCACTGCCTGGAGTTCATGAAACTCCTTGGAACTTTGACACACCCAAAGGATGAGAAAGGCTTTGGGAATCTGATCTTTGGAAGTTGGTTTATCTCATATATCAGATTAGGAGTCTGAATTAAGCTCTCTTTGGTTGGTATTTTAATTTTTGATGTAATTTACTTTTTTCTGGATTCATTCAAGTTGTAATAATTTATAATAACTATGGGGTCTATAGTAAAGATGGGGAGGGTCTCTCATGTTATGCATATGGGTAGATATCATGCTTTAGGTTTTACTTATGCAATCATAACATTTTTGTTTATTCATCTGCATTAGAAATCTTGTCTATAAGTTTATATATCCGCATATAGAAATCCAGCCTATAAGTTTATTCATTACTGCGTATAAAAATCCTGCCTATAAGTTTATCCATCTGCATTAGAAATCATGTCTATAAGTTTCTACACTCATGCATATAGAAATCATGACTATAGGTTGATGCACTTCTGTATATACACATTCGGCAAACAGTCTATAGGTTAAAATAATCAATTGCATCCTAGACACTATGCTTATAGCACTCTTGCACTTACATAACTGTTTTAAAATCAATAACGCTTAGAAGCCATGCCTATAGGGGTAATTGTTTAAATCTGATTCATCTACAAGTCTAAAATCAGTAGTAAATGTCGTTTAATATATGCAGAATTTGTTTGTTTCTAAAATCAGTAATCCTTCTTTAAAGTAAGTATGCTTTCTGCATAATTAATCAGCTATACTAGCCTTTAATAATTACAACCAGCAGGCAGGTCTAATTCAGACTTCTTATCTGAAAATATGTGATAAATTAGCCACCATCCCTATGTTAAGTTTAATTAAAGACCTAACCAGTACTTGTAAGTCATGCTAAATAACTTGCTTCTTTGAATGAGGAGGCCTATCTGAGCCTTTTAAATTTTTATGTGTTTCCCATAATCTGTCTTATGTGTTTTTGTTTGTCGCTTTAGAATTTTATCCTTTTAAACCATACAAAACCCATATCTCCCTTCCCTTAAGGACTAGTAGTCCCAAATGCCTCCGGGATGGGACTGATAGGATTGGGATGGGTACTAGCATGTAATAAGTAACGAAACCATTCCACGTTTAATACCTTAATGGGGTGGAAAAGGGTAGATATGAATATGATGACCGGTGCGCTAATACCACGTGTTGCCCCTCTTTTGAGGAGTGATTACCGGGTATTGCATTGATGGGATCTATATTATTTGTAAACCTAGGACCCCCTTCCCCTTATTTTTTTATTTTATCACTTTTCATAATTTGCAAGCTGTTTCTTTAAAATTCGACCCTTTTTGTTTCTTCAAACTTTAACTTATCTGCATACATAATGTGACAATCCCCCATATTTGAAAACCTTATTTGCTTATTTGTTACTTGTAAGTGAAGTCACAATTGTAACATGGCCGGAAACAACACTAATGGATCTTGGAGGGTGCCTAACACCTTCCCTCCGAGATAATTTTTAGCCCTTACCCAAACTCTGGTTCTTCAACTCAAACTCTTCTTTGTGTTCTAATGCACTTTAATCATTAGGTGGCGACTCTTCAAACTCCAAAACCCAATTCCCAAAAGGGAACGAGTTTTCCTCCCAAATGTCATAAACCCGATTTCGCCTTTAGAGAAAAAGGGGGCATCGACACTCCTCTGAAAAAGCAAGGCTCTTGCTCCAGCTTTCTTAAATACCTCTTTCCAGGTTCGGTAGTGAACATATCTTCGATCCACTGCTCGCAATCACAGACTCACCTCAACTCGGATTGAATGGCAGCAACTTCCTTTATACAAATCTCCATCTCTTGATCAACCCTGGAGCGGCTTCATACAACTTCCGCATCGATTTCCTCGGCCTTGGCTTCGAGAGTTCAGACTCAGGCCTCTCAATCGTATCTACCTGGACCGTGGCATTCTCGCAGGACAAGTTGAGGTGAACCTCGAAGGCAGGGATCCTAGGGAAAACACTCATCCCCTCAAAAGCTTGAACCTGCACTAGAGCTCTTAGCTCCCCACAGGTAATATTGGCACAAACAACATCACCCTTAAGAATTTTTGCAGATCAAGCCCAAAATTATCCAAGGCTCAAGTCTTAAAAGAACCAGCCCGGATCTAAAGCCATCGCAAGTCTATGAAAAGAAGCTTCGAGTTACAAGAAGGAAAACACAAGACACACCCCTGCAGGACATCTCCTTATCCCCCTAAACAAGTGACAGAAAGTTTCAGGGAGCAACGTCAGCGACCAATGCCGGAGGGAATAAACTTGTCCAAAGTCCAATACTTGCCTTCTCCAAGGAAAAGGACCCCAGTGAGCTCTAAAGCACCAATGTCGGACACAAGGCATGCACCCGGGCTCGCGACTACCACTCCGGAGGAATAGATCCTGGAAGTCAACCTTAAACTCTCTAAAAGAAATGTCCACATCAAAATCAACGGGGCTCATCTATGCATCCGAGGATGACCTCTATCCGGGGTATCATCCCCAAAGACCCCAAATTCGACAAGTAATCTCCAGATAAATAGGTATGACCAGATAGCTCGAGCCTATCCGATCAACCCTCCACCAATCCAAAGTATGATAAAAAGATCGAGGAAGAGCCTTGCCAATCGACTGGAGACCATAACAAGCTACCATGGCAGACTATAATGGCCCATAAACAGAGGAAGGCACTAGAAAAGCCCTAAAAGGCATAAGAGCAAACAAACACTGAGAAGGAAGTAGAAGTCTATCTCAGGCAGACTGGAAGGATCATCCACATCTAGATCAATAAGGTCTTCGGGGTACCCAAAGATGACCTACATCTATGGCGTTACCCCCAGAGGCCTCGAAACTCAGCATAGCTCAGGATACTCTTATAGCATCAATCTATCGGGCCGACCCAGAGTCGTCCCAAATAACAATAAAGGGATAAAAAATAACCCGTGTCTAGTGACGAAGAAACAAGGCTGTTAAACATTTATCAAAATCTCCAAGAGGAATCAAAGTGATGCCCCCGCATGGGCGACTCTCCAAAGTAAACTCGAACACATACGTTTCGGAGAACTATCTATGGTCCAAAAGGGACCCTCCCATGCCTAAGGATATTATCACCTCTCGATGCCTCTCCCGAGAAACCTAAGATACCGTCGATTATCTCCACGTAATCCGAGGGAATCAACGACCTCAATATACCGAATATACCGAGTCCGCTTAAGCTCAATCGGAAGCTTGATTATCGGGCTCACAGAAAGCCACACCGACCAATACGGGGTTCGGGAAAATGCTTCATCAGCGGTTGACAACAAACCAAGGCTTTCAAAAGGCATAAGGATATATCAGAAAAGGCAAGGATTGAAAGCAAAAACCAAGAAAAACATCCTTATATACAATTGCATCTTACGTGATTACAAAAACTTCTTTTACAAAAAAGAGAAAAGGAGAAAATACAAGTAGCATACAAGTCCAAGGGGAGCATCCTACGTATAACGCCTCCGAAGTCATCCTTCCATTCATACGACCTCAAAGACAAAATCTTCCAAGTCTTGCCCCCACAGGGATCTCATCCCCGTCTTCCAGAATTACATCTTCAAAAGGAAGCTGGGGAATAAGAACAAAATAACGAGGGGATACCAGGAGAAGGCGAGAAGTTGTTGGGCAAAAAAATATGGCTAGCACGGACTCCGCCAGCATGCTTTCCCCAAAGCCACTTCTTGAGATGTCGCCTCAGCCTGAAAGTCAATGGCCGAGTGGAGCCCATCACCACACCCCCTAAAATCTAAAAGGGGTGTAATACGCAGGGACAAGGAAGGAGGGTGGGTAGCGGTGTATAATACGAGCCCCCTCTTGAGCAGTGGTGGATAACCTGAATCCTTCTCCAGATCAGAGGACACCGACCCCCTACGTTGCTATACCAAGCCAGCAACAACAAAAACAACAACAACAGCAGTATCACAGCAAGGCAAGCCCGTCCCGCCAGGGAAAAATCGAGGGCTGGCCCATGGCCTAAGCGACCAAAGAATCTTATGGCCATAGGCCTTAAATATTGCAGAGCAACAAAGGTCAGAAAAGTGGTAGGGAAAACAAGAAAAGCATGATGCTTTCTAAATAAAGAACTAATCACAAAGGATCCCCATATATATAGAGGGATAACAAAGTAAATGATGGTGCCATTATCACCCTCGAAAAGCGTAACGACAGGCAAAATTAATGCATTCGTGGAAGATGAAACGCTAGCGACAAAATGGTGGTGCATAATGACAACGATGATGCGGCCCCGAAGATCGAGGGATCATAGTATTTCTAAAAAGTTCTAAAGAAGCGGGAAGGAAAAACGCCTCGACTTCTGTGGAGAAAGGCTGAGCCATCGGCATAATGGCATGTTGAGGACTACGAGGAGGAGCATCAAGAACATTTCTTATCACTTCCTTCTAAGAAACGCGGAGACTATCTGTGTGCGGGGAAATCGGAGACCAATTTTCACTCTACATAATTCTTCGAGGAACAAATCCTAAAGACATGGGGTCTCGGTTCAGTCGCCTCCCTTGAGATCTAGCCGATGCCTTGCCCAGATCGAGCATCGACTAAGATCCTGATGAACGAAAATATCCCCCGAGGGATGTCTTGGGGTTCCACGAGACTTGAACCAATGGCTCGACGTCAGTTCTCCTACAACCCGAGAAAAGCAGGCTATCACATCTCATTCTTTTATTGTATTGTTTATTCCATACTAATTTTGGACACCCTCTTTGTCTATAATAGAAGGGTCACCAACACCTTGTAGAGCATCTCCAGTTATCTTACAAAGAAAGCAATAATATTCTCTCTCTCTGTCTCTAAATATCTCTCTTAGATTCTAAGTCATATCTATTGATAGATATTCTCTTGGTTTGACAAATAAATATATCTCGAGATCATCCTTAGCAGTTTATAGTTTCTTCGTTTGTTCTTCATCATTTAGTTCAAAATCGATAATATAAAGCCTTACTTACTTGTAACTTTATCTGTTACCCCCTTTCCCGACTACCCTCGATAAGACCGAGATAGGCTTGAGGACTGGCCCCGAAGTACCTACTGGCTTGCTCTAAGCCCGGGGATATCCCCTTACTAGTTCGATTATCGTTTTGGCTAACTCGATCTACTGTCTTACTTCACGTTTTAACATCAATCATCCCTACAAACTAGCTCGGGAATAGATCACGTATTTTTAGAATCCCATTTATAAATTTAATTGTTGTTACCATTTTCATGGTAAACACCAGACGCTAGCAGCTCAGCCAACTTGAGCAGTTCAGCCAGTTGTTGCGGCACAAGCTGCTGGTAGATCAGCTATGTCCTCTGAGAGCTTATTAAGGTTGGACAAGTTCACTAAGCTCTTTCCAGTTCATTACAATAGGGCAGCTTTTGAGGACCCACAGAATTATCTTGACCACTGCCATGAGATGATGTTGAACATAGGAATATTGGAGACCAATGGGATCGATTTTTTGGTGTTCCAAATGACAGTGTCCGCCAAGAGATGGTGGAATGACTTTGTGTTGACTAGACCTGGGTCACCTACATTGACTTGGGACTAGTTCTCTCAGATATTTCTTGAGAAGTTCTTTCCTGTTACACTAAGAAAGTACTATCACAGGTGGTTCGAGCATCTCTAGCAAGGCAGTATGACCATCACTTTGTACGACACTCGATTTGTTGATTTGGCCCGTCATGCTCTTCTTATACTTCCTACCTAGAGAGAGAGGGTGAGAAGGTTTATTGAGGGACTTGCTCAGCCTGTCAGATTGGAGATGGCTAAGGAGACTAGGAGTGAGATTTCTTTCCAGGATGCATCCAATGTTGCCAGGAGAATTGAGATGGTTTTAGCTTAGGGGATTGATCAGGGGTCTGACAAGAGGCCCCGTCATTCTGGTGGATTTAGTGGTGACTCACCTGGAGGCAGAGGTACTTTTGACAGTGTCCATCCTTCCAAGCCGTTTTATTCAGCACTGAAGGCTTTTCACGATGCTTCAAGTGGTCGTGGCCCTTATATGCATTATTTCAATCAGCCAGCCTAGTGCACCACCAGCTCTATGCACCTCCACTCTAGATATTTTAGGGTGGTTACTCAAGCCTCCAAGGTAAGTTTCAGGGTCAGTAATCTCAGTAGCCGAAGTCTTGTTATACTTGCGATGATCTGAGGCACATTGCTAGGTATTGCCCTTGAGCATCGAGAAATTCTCAACACCAGGGTTCTCGTGCCATTGTTCAAGCACCAGGTGCTTCGTCGCTCGCTCAACCATCTAGAGTTAGGGGTCAGACGGCTAGAGGTGGAGGTCGAGGCATTAGAGGTGGAGGTCGGGCCGCTAGAGGTGGAGGCCATCCAGACAGGTCTTATCCTCGAGATATAGTTTAGAGTGGTGGGGCCAAACCCCGATGCTATGCTTTTATAGCCAGGCCTGAGGTTGAGTCATCTGACACGGTTATTACAGGTACGATTTCAGTTTCTAGTAGAGATGCCTCGGTGCTATTTGATCTGGGTTCTACTTATTCATATGTGACATCCTATTTTACTTCGTATTTGGTTATTCCACATGATTCTTTGAGTGCCCCTATGTATGTGTCAAAACCTGTGGGGTATTCTATTATTGTATATCGTGTCTGTCGTTTATGTGTGGTTATTACTGGGGGGTCTTGAGACTAGCATAGATCTCCTATTTCTCGATATGGTTGATTTTGGGGATGGATTGATTGTCACCTTATCATGCTACATTGGACTGTGACACCAAGAAAGTGACCTTAGCCTTGCTAGGGTTGTCTCGATTAGAGTGGAGAGGGACTCATGGTCATTCTACCATCAAGGTTAATTCTTATATAAAGGCTCATTGTATGGCCGAGAAGGGTTTTCTAGCTTATTTGGCTTATGTCCGTGATTCTAGTGCAGAGGTTCTTTCTATGCATTTAGTACCAATTGTTCGACAATTTCCAGGGGTATTTACTGCAGACCTGCCAGGGATGCCACCAGATAGGGATATTGACTTCTGTATTGATTTGGCTTTGGGCACTTAGCCCATTTCTATTCTGCAATACCGTATGGCCCCGCCAAAGTTGAAAGAGTTAAAGGAGCAATTGCAGGATTTGATTAATAAGAGCTTCATTAGACCCAGCATCTCGCCTTAGGGTGCGCTCGTGTTATTTGTAAAGAAGAAGGATGGGTCGATGAGGATGTGTATAGATTATCGGAACTTGAACAAAGTCACCATCAAGAACAAGTATCCATTACCATTGATAACTTATTTGATCAGCTTCAAGGTACCAAAGTGTTATCAAATATTGATGTGAGGTCTGGCTACCATCATTTGAGGATTAGGGCATACAATGTCCCTAAGAAAAATTTTTGGACTCGGTATGGGCATTATGAGTTTTTAGTAATGTCATTTGGGCTGACAAATTCCCGAGCAACATTTATGGATTTGATGAACCAGGTGTTCAAGACCTATCCGGATTCTTTTGTGATTGGTTTTATTGATGATATCTTGATCTACTCCCGCAATCGAGATGAGCATGAGCATCATCCTCGGATCGTTCTTTAGACTCTGAGAGACAACTATTTATATGCTAAGTTTTCAAAATGTGAGTTTTGGTTAAGTTTAGTTGATTTCCTAGGTCACATTGTTCGGAGGCCTTTAAAACCTCATTTTATTCATCCTCGATTTGTATGCGTAGTACCGGCATGTTTCTGGAAAGCTTTTATGTTAAAAGTTTATGAAAATAATAATGTTTGTCTTTAAAAGCTGATTTAGTTAACTTCGGTCAACGTTTTAAGTAAATGGATTCGGAATTATGTTTTTATAGTTCTAGTAGGTCCATATCAAAATATAAGACCTAGGCTTATGCCCGAAATCAGATTCGGAGGTCCCTAGCCCGAGTAATGAATTTTTGTTAAAAAATGTAAGTCTCAAAATTTAATGGTTTTTAAGGAATTGTTAATGTTTGATCTTATTGGAATTGGGTCTGTATTTTGGTTACGAAGCCTGGTATAGGTTTAATTTAATATTTAAGTCATGTTTGTGAAATTTTGTGAGAAATGGAGTTGATTTGACGTAATTCGAGCCTCCGGTTTAGAAAATAGAAAATTTAAAGCATTTTTGAGAATTTCATTTGATTTGGTGCTAAATTCTTAGTTCTAGGTGTTATTTTGGAGATTTGATCGCGTGAGAAAGTTTGTATGATATTTTTAGACTTTGATGCATGTTTGTTTTGGAGCCCCGATGGCTCAGGTGAGTTTCGGATAGGTCACCGGGTGATTTGAAACTTAGAAAACTACTAGTTTTTGATGAAGGCCTCAGACCTCGCAAATGAGAGTTCAATCATCGCATTTGTTATCTACGAAGAGTACGCATTTGCGATCTTCTCATAGCAAAAGCGAATAGAAGCTGGGCCATCCCATGTTCGCAAATGCGACCATTTCTTTGCATTTGCGACGGGGACAGAGGGAGGCAGCCTTCAAAATTGCGATCATCTAATCGCATTTGCGACCAGCTTAGTTCGCATTTGCGACTTTTCTTTGCATTTGCGAAGAAGGCAGGATTTTGTGAATCTTCGCAAATGCAATGGTTTTCTCTCATTTGCGGGTTTGCAACATCTGCAGCTGGTAAAACTTGACTTAGACGGGATTTTTGCTCATTTTTCAAATCTTTCGAAACAAGAAATCCTCTAGGCTATTTTCCAAAGACCACTTCTTCCCCAAATCATAGATGAGTGTTTTTGTTGGCTTTTTTAAAAATGGCCTAAACTGAATTCCTGGCTATCGTGGGTCGGGTAGTTCTTAAGGCTTAAATTGAATTGTTTGGTTGGTAAATTGCTAGATTCTATTGGTCTGGAGACTTGTGTGAAGGGTAAAGAGGTGATTGAACTTTGAGTTTGGCCTTTGGAGCGAGGTAAGTATTGTCTCTAACCTTGGCTTGAGGGATTAGGCATTGTTGCCTATCTGCTACGTGTTTGGTTGTTGATTACAACGTATAGGTGAGGTGACGAGTACCTATGCGTTGTTGTCGAGTCATAGCATGGGAGGGAGTCTTATTCTTATGATCGTTGTATTCTTTATTCATATTTTTCATATTTAGACTAGTTATTCTTTATGTTGGGCAATTCTTATCATGTTTTAAGGAATTTGATACTGATTGAGTATTGACTCAAAGTTGAGGTTGATGTTATGGAACTAAATGTTGAAATGGGACTTGTTATTAATAATTTTATCTCCCGGTTGTTATTATTTTGTTGTTTGGGTGAGGAAGAGTGTAAAGAACAAAGGGTGATATCGTGCCATTTTATATTCATTATCATATGAGGAAGAGTGTAAAGCAAGAAGGGTGATGCCGTGCAATTTTATATTCATTATCATATGAGGAAGAGTGTAAAGCACGAAGGGTGATGCCGTGCCATTTCATATTCATTATCATGTGAGGAAGAGTGTAAAGTACGAAGGGTGATGTCGTGCCATTCTATATTCATTATCATCGTTTCTTTCATTTATTATGGTGAGGATGAGAGTAAAAGTACCAAGGGTGATGCCGTGTACTTGTTTTTGCTTTGTTTAATATTTCCATTGGTGCAAAGCATGTTGTTTGTTGTGTTTCTTTACTATTACCATTCTCATGATCTTGTACTCCCCTCAGCATGTTTTCCTCTTCCCGTTATTATCTATTTAGCTTCTATTATTTGTTATTATTCCTGTATATTGTTTAACTGTACAGGTTTTCATATATGTCTTGTCCTAGCCTCGTTACTACTTCGCCGAGGTTAGGCTCGGCACTTACTAGCAAATGGGTCGGTTGTACTGATACTGCACTTTTCGTGCAGATTTCGGTACTGGACCGAGTTGATCCCGAGTTAGCTGTTGGCTTCATCTGATCGGAGACCCAAGATAGTCCTGTTGGCGTCCGCAGGCCCTCGCATCGCCTTCTATGCATTTCCTTTACTGTTTCATTTGTATAAAAAATAGTTATATTTCCTTTAGACTCTTTACTTGTAGTTAAATCTGAGTGCTTTGTGGAATGTGATGCCAGATTTTGGGCAGTTATGTATAAGGATTTGTTGGGTTATTATAGAATTTCACACTTTTTTAATCTGTAATGGTTTTATTATTGTTATTTATCGAATCGTTGAAGAGTTAGCGTATTTAATTTCTAATTATTGGCTTGCCTAGTAACTGAAAGGTGCCATCACGTTCCCGATGATGGGAAATCTGGGTCGCGACAAGGCTAAAGTTTTAGCAAATGAACTAAAAAACTTCAACTTGTTTAGACTGAAGTTTCGGATAAAATTGTAGATTGCGTTACAAAACTTCAGCATGTTTTGGTATGAAGTTTTAGCAAATGAACTAAATAACTTCAGGATGCATTAGCAAAAACTCCTTAGAAAATTACATACCACAAGACAAAAACTTAAGCATGTTTAGTCTGAATTTTTAGCAAATGAACTAAAAAACTTAAGCTTGTTTAGCCAGAAGTTTTAGTAAATGAAATAAAGAACTTTAGCATGTTTTGTTTGAAGTTTTAGCAAATGAACTAAATAAATTTAGCATGCATTAGCAAAAAATCATTAAATAATAACATACTACAAGACAAAAACTTAAGCATGAAAAAAACCCCAAACCCCAAACCACGACCAAACGCTCTCTCCTCTCTCTACTTTCTCTCTCTAGGTCGTCTCTCACGTAGAAGGCAGCCATGGCTGTTGCGACCTCTCCCTAGCCTTTGGCTGTGAGAGAGGCAACTGAAAACACTCAACAAACAGGTCATAACACAAAGCTAAAACCATCCTACGATGCCCAGGTTAATTCACAAAAATCTACCGCAGCTTGTTCAAGAATTGATTTGCATCCAGTTAATATGGTTCATGGAAAACCAACTGTAGAATTCACTATTGAAGAAGTGAACTCTTTCACCATTGAAGAAGGGCTTCATCAAGCAGTGATCATCAAATTCTCATATGGAAAACTAGATATCCAAGAATTACGACAACTTATTTCGAAACAATTTGACGTCAAAAGTTATTGTAACATTGAATAGCTTGAATATCGACATATATTGGTAAGATTTGATCTCTTTGAAGATTTTGTTCATGTATTGTCAAGAACTACTGGTTATGTTAAGTCAAAGGGAGAGAAATTTTCTTTAGGACGTTCCCATGGTCAAGAGCTGTGATTTGGATTTCTTTGCTTGACCTGCCTGCAAATGTTTTCGCAAAGAAATTGTTATTGTCCATAGCTTGACAAAGCGACTCAAGATCGAACGTGACCAAGTACGGCAAGGGTTAAGGTATTAATCAATTTATTGGACAAACATCCTAAGAGAGTTAGGATAAATATTATGGACAAAAATTCTGGAAGAGTAGTTGAACATTACCAACAGATAGTGTTTGATAATCTACCAAAATGTTGTACTTGTTGCAAATATCAAGGACATGATGAAAAATTGTGTCGTTGGAGGACAGAGGAAAATAATGAAGAAGCAGTTCAGGTGGAGGAATCTGAAGGCCTGGGTAGTCTTGAAAAATTAGAAGGTGATGCTAGGGATTTTTCGAATGCTAAACGAGCAAGACAGCTAGAAATTGTTGCAGCAAAAGAAACCATGATTGAACAGTAGGTGTCATAAATAGAAGGATGAGAACAAATTGTGAATCAAACCAATGAGAATATAATAAATCAAGCTGCTATGGATAACACAGTAGATGCAAGGGCGTATTTGAATGCCAAAAGAGCTGGACAAAATATGGTTGAAGGTGTTGAAAAAGCATCTGACCAATCTGGAGACAAAGGAGTTGAATGTGATAAGGATGTGGATGGGAATCGAGCAGCTGTTGAATCAGCTGCTATAATGCAACTGATAAGGTTGGTTCTGGTGATGCAGGGCAAAATTTTGTTTCTGGTGCAATTGTTCCAGTTGCTGAAGCCCTTACAAGAGTTGTTCAGGATTTGATGGCTGCAAAAAATACTGTGCTTGATCAAGGTTTATCTGGGGAGTCTAAAGAGTCAGCTATTGAATCTAGGCAACTTCAGCTGATGATGGATGATAGTGCATTAGATGCAGTTGTCCGAGCAATTTTTACCAAAAATAATGCAGCAGTAGCAGAGCTAGGTCAACTAGACAAAGTTGAAAAACAACCAGGCCCTGTAGGTTCACAATGGGAAGCTAATGTTGCACTGGATACAATTGGTAGTCGACCTAATGCTGGGGTTATCAAAACTACTGCTGCACAAGATATTGCAGTATAAGATGAGGAGAAACAACTTGAAGATGTTGATGCCTCATGTGGTGCAGCTGCTATAGGTTTTGAACTAGTTGTTGGGCATATTAAAGTTAGACAGGAGTAGACAAATAATCAGCAGGTACGAGAAGAAGAAGGGAACTGGGATAGTAGAAGCTTCTGTACATTCGATGTATGTGGAGGTAGTTGGTGCATTGGAAACAGCTGGAGATACTGCTGGTGGCTTTAAACCTACTGGTACATTGAATTTTGAGACATCACAGTATGCAGCCCCAACAGGATCTAAGGTGTTGAATGTCGAGGATAATTCAATAGCTAAAGGTGTTGGGCAGGTACTTCCAAGGAAATCTGTTATAGCTCCAAACAAATCAAATACAAAGAGTAACAAATGGACAGTGGTGAATAAATCGCCTAGCAAGAAGAAATCTCAAGGTGTGCAAAATCAGATTGTTCCATCAAATGTCATTGGGGTCTTGAATTCTTTTGATGCTTTGGTGAATGAGGGCGAGCATGTTACGAAGGAGGCTGAAAATAGGGAGCAATAGATGGATGATGATACACGATCAACAGCTGGAAAAACCAGATCTACAGGTACTAAAAAGCAGTAGATAAATGCAAAGGACGTAGGTGCTCGACTTGAGATCGCAACTGTTGATAATCACACTGGTGAGGCAAGTCAAGTACCTGATGATCCTATATCAGCAATGAACATTTCAAATACAGAGCTAACTAAAATGGTAGAGAATGCCCAGGAAGCTATGATGATGAACACAAATCCAAAAAAATGGGAAACCACAAGTTCCAGGCAGTAACACACAACAGCAAATTTCGAAAAACACAGGTGGTCGACTAATTATTTCAAAGGACATTGTTCATGTTGATGCGCAAAAGGCAAAAGCACACAGTTCCAATGCTCCTAAGTTGCATTTTTCCAATCTAGAAAAAATAATCAAGGATGCCCAGAATGAAATGATGATGAAGTCTACTATGGTTAAACAACCGTTGGTAACCTTGAACACCTCCATATATGATATCCCTTCTCAATCTGTGGAGTTGTTTGGGGAGTTTGAAGGTGAATTTGGGCTGCTTGTACTGTCAACTGGGAACAATAATGAGGTTAATCAAGCAAAGGTAAGGGGAATGGCTATTAATTCTAAGTTGTGGCGTGACCAATGTGAAGAGGACGATGAAGAGGATTGGGGTGATGGATTTGCTGGTTACTCATCTGAAGAAGGTGAATAGGAGTGTGATCTAGATAGTGCAGGTAAGGAACTTAATTTTCCAATAAAGCCAAAATCTCATGTGGCAACAGCATCAAGTCCCACAACCAAATGGAACCTCAATGCTCCAGCTTTTGTTCCTAGAAATTCTCCAACTGTTGATATTCAAAAGGCAGTAGCTGGAAGTCTGAATCTAGATGCAGCAACATCTTCCAAGCATGGTACTTTAGATCAATTTGCAATAATAAATACACTAGTGGTGCAGCAGCAACAAAGTAGTCCAAACACCACAGCAACTACTGGTGATCGCAAAGCAGAAACAACTGCAAAGGGACAGCAGCAACTTGTGACAACTACACCAGCTATTTCAGAAGAGGAAAGGAGACTCTTCGATGCAATGGTAAGCTCCAATCTAGAAAATTCTTTAAATCATAATATTGGTAGCACTGGACGTGTGAGTAGAAGCAGGAACAAAATGCAAATCACAGAAAAACGGCAAAGCAAGGCAATTGTGGCTAATTCACAAGAGGAAAACACATTGGTGACACAAAGTTTTGCTCAAGACGTGCCAAATCAGGTAACTGCGGGCAGAGATACATATGTAAAGGGTGAGGAAGATGATATTTTAAATAAATGCATGGCAGAGGTAGCAAGAAAAGGTGATTTATCACCTATGCATAGCGAAAGAAGTAAGAAGTCTCGTACAATGGATAAAAGTTGGGACGGCAGAGTAAATGAAGATGCAAACATAAGGCGACTTCCAGTGAGAGTTGCTAAATAAAAATAGGAAATCCAAACTACATCCACAAAGTCTAATCGTTCAAAGAAGAAAGCATGAAATTTGAAGACATTTTAAAGAAGGTAGAGGATGAAGACAAGCAGATACAATTTGAAGATTTCACAGTAATAGAGAAGAGAGCACACTACTGTTATTTCTACATATTTTTATTCTACCATCACATTAACATAGTTCTATGTAATAACATCACAGAGTATGTTATAAACTATGTGATGATCATAGAATATCTAGTTCTAGCTAGTTCTTTCTTTTTACATGTATGTTAGTAGGTGAGGCTTTTTATTTGCCGCCCGGGACCTATGCCTTTGGGAAAGTGCCCAAGCGACTATGAGATTATATGCCCTCATGAGACTTTACCGGCAGCTACCCCATGACTCCTCTACATGAGGGTGTCATAAAGGCAATGTGAGGTGCAGATGAGTAATTATAAAGCCAAGGCATAAAGGCAACACTATAGGTGCTATTGTCCCCCTTATTTGTACTCTTCCTATGTGATTCTGTTTTGCTTTTATTATTAATAAAACTAGCCCTAGGCACCTGCTTATTGGATTTGCTAAAAAAATAAAAACTTAAGCATGTTTAGTCTGAAGTTTTAGCAAATGAACTAAATAATTTTAGCATGTTTTGTTTGAAGTTTTAGCAAATGAACTAAATAACTTCAGCAAGCATTAGCAAAAAATCATTAAAAAATTACATACTGCAAGACAAAAACTTAAGCATGTTTAGTCTCAAGTTTTGGGAAATGAACTAAAAAACTTAAGCACGTTTAGTTTGAAGTTTTAGCAAATGAACTAAAGAACTTAAGCATGTTTAGTTTGAAGTTTTAGCGAATGAACTAAAAAAACTTAAGCATGTTTAGACTGAAGTTTCGGATGAAACTCATGACAAAACTATAGACTGGAGGATATATAACTTCTGCATGCATTAGCATGAAGTTTTAGCTTCAATGTGAAATAACTTCATACTATATTATTATGAAGTTTCAGCTTAAACAGGAAACAATTTCATGTTACATTAGCATGAAGGTTTAGCTTCAACATGAAACATCGTCATGCAAGTGTGACTCTGAAGGTGAATCTGGATAAGTTTCTAATTTTTTTATAAAGCTACTGAGAGGAGAGGAGGAGATCTTTTCACGAATGAGTTTGCAGATCACGCGATTAATGTGGGATGCATGTTTTATATCTTTTGTCAGGGGTGTAAGATTTTTTGTCAGCTAGCTATCAAATTAATAATTTTTAAAAATAAAGTACAGGTTAAAAGATCGCACAAATATAGGGTAAAACTGCAAATTACCCCAAAAAATGACTTGTGATATTTATGAAGTTGAATATTATTGGATATTATCACTTTTAGCCCGCGCCAGAAACTATTTATATCTAGTAGCCAAAAAAGTATATAATTTTTGTATATAACATACAAAATGTATATATATGTATAAAAAATTTATAAATTATATATATATATATATATATATAATTTTTGCTATTATTTTTACTGCGGCTATACAGTATCATTTGTGCTACAAAAATAGTTTAATGACTTGGAGCAACAAAGTAAAAGTTGAGTATACATTTGTGGAAATTACGTAGTTACACAGTTTACTTTGAATTGTGTCCAAATTGACCTATTCAAGAATTTATTTCCAACCTAGTTCATCCAAGTTTGTTCCTAGTCGAATGAATTAAAGTTTCTAAAGTTAGGATTTGTTCGAAGGGATTAGCAAATGATATTCCTATATGGTCACTAACAAAAAAAAAAAAAAAATTCACTACTAAAACTTGCTACAACCTAATTGACGCCCCTTCAAATAACCAACTAGTTTATAAATGCTCCTAATAAGATAAAATTCTTCTTATGGCAATTTATACACAATAGGATACCATGTAGAAAATACCTAGCTAATATTCGTATTAACATAGACTCTATATGCCTTTTTACAAAAGAAACGAAGAATAATCCATAACCCATATTTTTTTTAGTTGCAAAACCACCAATCACTTTTGGGAAAGTTTAGGATGACAACTTTTATAAACCAAAAGGCAACCACTCGCTTCTTCAAATAAAAGATTTTGACTACCTACTAAAACACAAGTATATTAATTGGAAGTCTTTCTTTTCATTTGCCATCGGGTATATCTAGTTAAATAGGAATAGCAATAACCAAAATAACATTGATACTCCTATTAACATAGACCTAATAAATCAAATGGCAACTGAATTCAAATTTCTTACCAAAAAAAGTCACAACCCTATAAAGAAGAACCCATCAAAGGCAGATGGCACAACCACCAAAAGGATGGTTCAAGTTAAATATAGATGCAAGCTTTAAGAACAACAACCAAAAATTTGATTTGGAAGGTGTATCGGAAATACAAAAGGAAGCTGGGTGATAGGTTTGGCAAAATCTATTCATACACACTAGAAGCAGAAATCAAGGCACTCCTAAAGGGGCTTCGGACAGCGCAAGAATGGGGAATGTTCCCACTTGAAATAGAAACAGACTCCACGGAGGTAATTCACTCTATACAACAAAGCAACAGATTATATGATTGATATTGTTAATATATGCAGGTTGTTAATGGACCAGGAGAAGGAAGTGGTCCTCCGGCACGTCTTCCGGCAACGGACTAATGTAGCATATCAATTGGCAAAGGAGGATATTGCTCAAACAAAAGGGAAGAAACATTTTGTACGACCTCCATCTTATGTTGAATCTTTTGTAAGGGATGAGCAAAAAGAACAATATATTTTTGTTAAGTACCTAACTTATGATGCTTGCAATGTATTAGCAAATCTAGGTAATCAATGTGTCCTAAGTAATATAAGGTATGGATGTGATGTACTAAACATTATATAGTTTTTTAATATAAATATATCATATTTGCTTTAAAAAAAGAATGAATTAAAGTTATATGAACTAAATCTGACCGGCTTCAAGAGACAGTGGGGATAGAGGACTAGACTCTCTAGGATAACACAAGAGGATTTTGGTCCACTACATGTCCTTATCTAACATTATCTACAAGTACAATATCTTATCTTATATCATCAACAAAAGAAACAACAAGAGAAACAAGAAATCAGAATATCCAATCTAAGCTAAAGAGTGAAAATAAATTTAAAAAAAAAAGCACAAGAATGGATGCTATTCAACAAGTAGGATTTCCAGTTCTAGGAATTATAGCAGCAGCAGCTGTTACATTTTATGTAGTCAGCTTTTCAGAGATTAGAGAGGTATAGATTTTTTTACAAATTTTCTTCCTTATTGAACTCTATAACTTACTGAAAATACTGTGTTTATTAATTTTTCATTTATTTTGGGGAAGTGTAGAAATCTTTTAGAGATTTTGAAGATGCAGAAGAGTCTAAAAGTGGTGGATTCAAATACGTTAGCTCTAGAGAAAGAAGAGCTAGAAGAAAAGCTGATAAACAAAAACCCAATAAATCTTGATTCTATGTACTCCATTCATATATTATCTAATTTCTAGCTATTGCATTGCCTCCCATACACTTAATTTTTATGTTCGTTTAACCAATTTGTAAGATTTGTATGAATATCTTCTTTGGTTTGGTATTTGTTTTAGTCATTGGAATTACCCTGCTGGATTTGAATTTTGGTTAATTGATCTCTCTAGCTATTGTAAATCATTTGAATTTTCCTGTAATGCACGAAACCAAGGGCAGTACGGTGTACTAAGCTCCCGCTATGCGCGAGGTTCAGGGAAGGGTCAGACCACAAAGGTCTATTGTACGCAACCTTACCCTATATTTTTACAAGTGGTTATTTCCACGGTTCGAAGTCGTGACCAACAACTTACCAATTACACCAAAGCTCCCCTTCATACAGCATAAAACCAAGATTGGGCGTAAAAAACCAAAATCTTGATTGCCATAATGATAATCAATCTATTTTAAGTGTGCAAGTTCCAAACTGCGCCAAGTTTAGCATGGATTTTATGTATTTTCTATTGGGCGTGTGAACAAAGTCTCACGTTGGTAGCTAAAAATATTGGGAGTCTACATATAAGGCATATGAATCTCTTAATGATATAAGGCTTAGGGAAAACCGTACGGGCTTGGCCCAGAGCGAAAAATATCATACCATGTTAAGAGTATCTTTGGGCCGTTTTAGTCCAACAACCGGTATCGGAGCCCATGTTCAGCAGGACGAGTATGATGATGACAAGAGTGATGGTGCGGGGCTTGAGACGCGCACATAAAATGAAGTTAATTGCTTATTTCGATTGCCATAAACACTCTAACGATGAGGATGGCAAATAGTGAATCTCGGAAATTGACCCGTAGACCGTGGTAATAGTCACGTGGAAGTGATTCGACCGGGAAATTACGTATAAGGTGTTGGGATCTCTTAGTGATATGAATCCTTTTAGGAAAAACGCATTGGCTTGGCCCAAAGTGCACAATGTCACATCATGTTAAGAGTATCTTTAGACCATTTTAGCGTAATCCTTTATTAGAATTTGGAGCAGAAAGTTGCAGAATACACTACTACTAGCAAAATAGCTACAGAAAGTCAGATGAGTGCAACTTGAAAATGTGAACTATTTGGCTATATTTCACAAAGCTTAGACAGTTAAAAGCACGGAGATAAACAAAATTTTGATGTAGATTGAAGATCAGAGTAAAACAAGTCTATGATAAACCCTCTAAATAGATACATAAGATTTCCCAGCTATTCTAAGATATAGGGGTGTTCAAAACGAACCGGAAAACCGCACCAAACCGAAAAATCAAATCAAATCGATTAAAAAACCCGACTAGGTTTGGTTTGACTTGGTTTAGTATTGAGTAAAAAAATCCGAACCAAACCGACATATAAATATATAAATTTTATTTATATTTTTAAGACTTTGTAGTGATTTTTCTTTAGAAAATGTAGAAATATTTGGGATCCTCTCATGTATTAACCTTGAAAACGTAAATTAACGAAAAATTATTGTTAGACGATTAAGAAAATAACTATCATGTGTTACTAAAAAATTTCTCCCATTAGAATATTTTACTAGATCATATATTTGTCAAATTTTTCCATATTTACTAAACATATATTTACTTATCAAAGTTTTATTTATAATTTTAATTACGTAAGATTGAAATAATATTCATGTAACAAAAAAATCAGAAAACCCGAAAAATCCGACAAAATCGAACCAATCCAAACCGATATAATTAGTTTGGTTTGGTTTTGATAAAACCCGAATCAACCCGGGTCCATGTACACCCCTACTAAGATACAAGCCTAGTTAATTGATTTATTTACATTAGACATCTAATGAGAGTGGCTAAAAGACTGACTTCAGTTGGACTTGAATTTCCCCCCGCTTTTTCGATTTTTTTTCCATCAGCTTTTACTTGTTCTGGGACTCGAGTTCTTCAACTCTCTTTTCAGGCTTTCCCATATTTGACTATCAACTGCAAAAACAAGAACGATTTTAATCAATTTTCAAATATCAAGAAACTGCTTAAAATCTTAGAAAAAGTGAGAAAAAATCTGAAGAAACGAACATTCAAATACAAATGTGATGCCAAGTTCAGTGGCGTAGGCACCTTATCTCAAGCAGTATCATGTTACACGGGTTCGACAAAAATTTTGGTAAATATGTATGTAGAAATAATAAGAGAAACGAAAATATTGGGTATATAATACACATAAAAAATGACACCGCTTGTCGTTATAGTGATTTATTTATTTATTTGTTCACTTATACAAATGTTAAAGACCACTTTGAGGAATATACCTCATCAATTTCTTCAAGGCTCAAAATATATGGAGGAGACATCATTATGTTATCACGTGCAACACGTACCAACATCCCGTGCTTCTTACACTGTGCTCCAAAATATGCACCAATACCTAAGGAAAGAAAGAACAATTTGTTAAACTGAACCTAGAGATTTACTTAATCTCAGATTAAGACGAATTAAAGAGCAAAAGCATAGCCCATTCAGGAGGAAAAGGATCATTAGAGATTTGTTATCTGTAAACTCTATACCATGTAGCAAACCAGTTCCCCTTATCTGAAAATCAGAACAAAATTTAAGAATGGATAAAATAAACCGAAGGTAATTAAGACATTTTAGCTGGCTTCTATCGTGATAATTACTATACCTCCCCGATTATGGGACTATCAGAAAATGCTTTCAAACCTTCTTGGAACTTTGGTGATATTCTGTTTACTTGCTCGATAATATTTCTTTCCCTGAAAATAATTCTGACTCTTTTCGGTACTTATGCAGTAGGTAAGCACAACATGCAAGATAGAAAACTATTATTTTTGACATAATTAAGCAGTGGGCAGCCCGGTGCACTAAGCTCCCGCAATGTGTGGGATTCGGGGAAGGGCCGAACCACATGGGTCTATTGTACACAGTCTTACCCTATATTTCTACATGAGGTTATTTCTACGACTCGAAACATCATTAACCAGTGATTGTTAAAAGTAAATTAGTCAGGAAAAAAGTTAAAACATATTTTCAGTCTATAGTAGAAGGAGAAAAGGTTGCATACTTGTAGATCTTGAGTTTTCCAAGGCAACGGCACACGAGACAGGGTGCCCGGAGTAAGTAAATCCATGTGAAAATGTACCTAGTTATAGAGATAAAAAAGAGAGAGTTATGAATTATTTGGTTACGACGAAGAGAGGATTTTATATCCTCTCGAACGGATAATATGCTCACCAAGTTTGTTGCTTTGAGAACTTATGACATCAGAAACTTCAGGGCTTACAAGAACTGCGCCTATGCCGATATATCCAGAAGAAAGTGCCTGAACCAGAGTTAAAGAAAGAAAAACTGAGAATCAAAATATAAGTTGTAATTTGTATAGATTGGATATAGTAAAATAATTTACCTTTGCTACAGAGACAAGATCAGGTTTAATGTTGTACTTTTCACAGCTGAACATTGTCCCGAGCCTTCCAAATCCACATATGACCCCATCCGCAATGAAAAGAATATCATACTTCTTGATTACAGCTTGGATCTAAAAATCAGTAGGACAGAATTTTTCAGCTAGTTATATATAAGCATAATACCTAGTAAGAAAAATATTAAAACAATTAATTATCAAAATATACGAATAAAACAGGAATTGTAGTTGAAAGGTGTGTAATAGCAGTAAGTTATTGCAAAGACTATTATCTTGAGGAACCCACGAATTTCTAATGAAATATAAAAGAAAAGGCATTGGGGACCGGTGTTGCCTCGTTCTAAAGCATCGCGCAAGGAAAAAAACTCTTTTTTCCTTTATTCGGCAATGTATCAGCTATCTTGTCAAGGAAAAACTGACCTTATCGAAATAGGTTGCCGGAGGAGGTATGACACCTCCTGCCCCCATAACTGGTTCGGCGATGAAAGCAGCTATCTATAGGTGAAACAAGTAAATTAATCAGCATCCATTCACCGTATATGACGAAAAGAAAACACGATAAGTGATAGAAGTATATAGAAAGTTACTGTTTCAGGCCCTTCTTTGAGTACAAGATTTTCCAAATTACTGGCCAATCTTGTCGAAAACTCCTCTTCCGGCTCACCTGACATGCAACATTTTAGTAAATAGGTAGCTATTTCCTTTCCTTTTTTGTCCGTTCCAAAAGGAATGACCTCTCCCTAAATTTGGTAACAATTTAGCTTACACTTACGATTCTATCCTTAATGAGAAATTTTTATAACAACACAAATGCTCTGGGCCCCTTTTTGACTTGTTTAGGACTACATATTCCAAAAGTCTTCATTTTTTCTTAAACTCCATGCTCAGTCAAACAGGTTCACGTAACTTGAAACGGGCGGAGTAGTTATTTAGATCGTATATGATCAGTATATGATAAGAGATAAGGATAAATAAATACCTGGCAAATGATAGCGTCAATAATGAGGACAGTCAGTGTGCAGAACAAATGGAGCCGGCAAATCAAATTTCATGTAATGCAGGAAGACTGCAAAAGAACAATATTAACAAAAAGAATACTTGAAAGAAGTAAATTGATTACCCAAAATGGAAAAGCAAATTACCCAGAAAGACTGGCGGAAATGAGAGTAGATCCTGGTATCTGTTTGAAGGTTACAAGAAAAAGATTATGTAAGAGTCCGAAACTTAAATAATGATTTTTTAGACACAAAGCACATTTTTAATGTTAAAAAAAAAAAGTTACAAAAATGGGTAATTCATCGCAGTATTTTACTGCGAATTACTTTAACGAAAATTTAACCGTTAAAATAATGCGCAGTAATATACTGCGAATTATTAAAAAAAAAAAAATTTAATAATTCGCAGTATTTTACTGCGAATTAGGTAAAAAAAAACTTTTTTTTTTACCTAATTCGCAGTGAAATACTGCGAATTTTTACAAAAAAAAAGTTTTTATTTTTTTATTTTTTTAAAAATAAAATAAAATTATAGATCGTCAAATTCGAAAATTTATAGATCGTCAAATTTATTGGGAATATTGAATCTGTTCCCAATAAAGAGGTGGAAGATTGTGCCATTGGGAAGTGGCCCACTTTTCACATAAAGACATTTATCTCCCTGCATGAGATTACCTCCTTCCTTTCTCATTTTATGTTTAACAATTTTCCCTTTTTAAACTGTCAAAAAATACAAATTTTTTTTATTTAGAAATTTTTAAATAATCTATACTATATTAAAAGCACGAAGACCCTTAGCGAAATGTCGTTCGCCTTTTTTGCCCTTTAAAAATAGATTTCACATTAGACGAAAGTGTAATTTAAGTTTTTCCCTAAATTTAGGAGCTCTTAATCAATTAAAGTTTAAATATTAAATCTTTTCCTTATTTGAATATGTAGAAAGTCCAAAATTAAAATCGAATAGAACTTTACACTATAAAAACTCTTCCCTTATTTGGACAAGTTAACGTAATTATAACTTTCCATGTAAATTTTTTTAATATTAATTTTCAGAATAGAAAAATAAATAAAAGGAAATTAAAAAGGAAAGAAGTACAGAAATAAAAGGGTTTACCGACTCCTTCGAGAATTGAGATTGCATCTTTTTTTTTCTTTTTTTTTTTATACTTATTTTCAACTTTTGTTTGCTTCTCTTTCTTCTCGCTTATTACTATTATTTTTTTTGTCATTGATTTAAAAGAACTTAATCTAAGTGGAAAGTTAAAGGAAAGAAAATCAAGATTAAGAGTTTTATATATGCATATACTTTTGGAATCCGCTCACTTTATTTTATTTTTTACTTAAGCATTGATAGTTAAAATAATTTTAGAGAAAAACAAAACTATAAAAGAGTTTTGTAAAATTAACTAAATAAAGCAGTATATCAGAAAGGACAATGTAGTCAAACTCTAACTTTTTAATGTTATGATAAATAGATTAGAAGTATTGTTATAAAAAA